>CM046434.1:36987187-37093311 GCA_025506505.1 Flaveria sonorensis
GTTTGATTGATTGATTGTTCAAAAGCTTACAAAGGATTAGGGTAGAATGCTATTTATAGCCTATACACATAGCTATATACAATTACTGAACTACCCTTATGTAAACGAATTTACATAAATAATCCTAAGTGTCTAAGCTATCCGCTGTGGAATTTAGTCATCCGCTATGGAGGTTTTCTCATCCGTTGTGGAGAAGACTATTCATCCGCTATGCATACTTGGTTGTTCATCAGTCTGGATGCTTGGTTGTTCATCCACTGTGGATGTTCATATGCTCTGGATGTTTATCCGTTGTGGATGAACATCCGTTGTGAAATGTTCATCCGCTGTGGATTGAACATCCGCTGTGGACAGTTGTGTGTTGCTTGAATGTTGTCCGCTGTGGAATGTTCATCCGTTGTGGATTGAACATCTGCTATGAACACTTGTGTGTTTTTGCTTGTCTGTCGTCCACTGTATGTTCTTCATCTGCTATGGGATTCTTTCATCCGATACGAACACTTGGTGAAAATTTCTTTTATCTACAATTCTGAGAAAGAAATTTAAACAACTATTAGTGTTGTTATGAATGATAATGATGCTAATGTTTTAGTAAATGATTGTTTGAATGTGTTAGTAATGATGCTCTGATACCACCTTATGAAATCAACTTTACAACAACATGTTGAACATGAACATATTAGAACAATATTCAACATGAACAAGTTGATTCCCCTAAGGCCCTTTTTCAATATCTCTTAATAATCAACAAACATGAACCATGGTGTAGAAACCCATGATTCAAGTGTATGAAATCAGTGTGTGTGTGTGAGTATTTTAAAGCTAATGAACCACTGAAATCAATGTTGTTGAATGAGAGGATCAAAATCAATGAATGATTGAGCCAAGGCTCTGATACCACCTGATGAAATCAACTTTACAACAACATGTTGAACATGAACATATTAGAATAATATTCAACATGAACAAGTTGATTCCCCCAAGGACCTTTTTCAATATCTCTCAATATTCAACCAACAAGAACCATGGTGCAGAAACCCATGATTCAAGTGTATAAAAATCAGTGTTTGTTTGTTGTGTGTGTTTGTATGTTTTTGAATGCTCTAAAATAATAACTGTGTGATTGATTGATTGTTCAAAAGCTTACAAAGGATTAGGGTGGTGTGCTATTTATACCCTATACACAAAGCTATATACAATTACTGAACTACCCTTATGTAAACGAATATTACATAAATAATCCTAAGTGTCTAAGCTATCCGCTGTGGATGTTAAGCTGTCCGGTGTGGAAGATATCTCATCCGCTGTGGAGAAGACGTGTCATCCGCTGTGCATAGTGTTTGTTCATCCGCTGTGGATTGAACATCCGCTGTGGACAGTTGTGTGTTTGCTTGTATATTGTCCGCTGTGGAATGTTCATCCACTGTGGATGAACATCCGTTGTGGATAGTTGTGTGTTTTCTTGTATGTTGTCCGCTGTGGAATGTTCATCCGCTATGGATGAACATCCGCTGTGGACAGTTGTGTGTGTTTGCTTGTCTGTTGTCCGCTGTATGTTCTTCATCCGCTGTGGGATGGATGTTCATCCGCTGTGGGATGAATGCTCATCCGCTGCACACACTTAGATAGATTTCTTCATCCGCTGCAGATGCTCTTCATCCGCTGTGACTCTTTCTTCATCCGCTGCAGACACTTGTCAAAATTTCTTTTATCTACAATTCTGAAAAAGAAATTTAAACAAATATTAGTGTTTGTTATGAATGATAATGATGCTAATGTGATAGTAAATGATTGTTTGAATGTTAGAACACATTATGTTTGATATATGTCTAATATGGAAAGCATCATACTTTTATGCATTAATTCTTAATGCACTTGTTGAGTCCAACAATACTCCCCCTAAGTATGATGTTGCCATCAATTTAATGATTCTTGTTACTGTTTTGTCTGTAGAAACAATGTGTGGTGTGTTTTGATATGAAAGATTGTACTGATTGTGTGTTATCTCTTAAATTGTTTGTTTGCATGATTGTATGTATTGAAATGGTTTGTTTGTTCACAGCTGTGGATCCTTGAAACATTGATTGTTTGTTCATAGAGGATGAACATTTGTTCATGCGCTGTGGACACATGAAATGTTATGATGATTGTTCACAGCGGATGAACATTTGTTCATGCGCTGAGTACACTTGGATGTGATGTGTGAATGTTTACAGCGTGTGATTACCTGTGTGCATATGCTGTATACACTTGCACTGTTTCTACAACGGATGACTTATGTTAGTCATGCGCTGTGAAATTACAAACCTTCTCATAAACATTCAACAAATGCAAACAAATATGACATCTGAATCATTTTGTGCATTTTGAAGAAGTTTTGTTGATTTTCAGCTTGAACATCACACATACACAAGATATCTGTTGTTTTAATAGATAAAACAATACACAGGTATTATTTATCTCTTGTTAACATCATTCAACAGAAGGTTTTCAACAACAAATCATCATCAAAACCTTTAAATCTCATCAGTTTAAAGGGTTTTTGCAAACATTTTCGAATACTGTTCAACACTATTTCATTGGTTTTCTTCAAAACAAACACTATTTGAACATTCTGAACGGTCAGATTGTTCATTATCATCACAAACTAGTGACAATCTCACTAGAAACATATTTTGTTCATTGTTCAACCTTCGGGTTGAATATTTTGAAAAAACATCACAACAAAACCCTAGGAAAACCCTAGGTTTTGCATACACAATTCACGGGAATTGTGTTGTTGTTTTTGATAAAACCATCGAAAAATAAATTGTCTTGTTTGAAAAGTTTCAGAATCAACTTTTTGATCCAAAAAGTTGTTTATATAAGACAAAATCTGTTTGTAGTGTTTTTTACAAAAAGAATGTTGACTTTTTCATAAAAGAACAAATATTCCCATCATCCACAATCTTTCTCATCACCGTGACCTACAAAGCAATATTTCATAGGACATTAATTAATTAATTAATTAATTCCTTTATTTGGTAAACAATTAAAACAAATTAGTTTATTAAATTTACAAACAAATCCTGGAGGCAATTAGGATTAATTAAAATTTAGCACCGGACTAAAATTTTAATCAAACAAAATTTAACTTAAAAAAAAAGAAATTATTATTAAGTTAAAATCAAATCATTCAAACATGGCTGATGATATGATGAGTTCAAACAGTGGACTAAAACCCCCAAAGTTGAAGAACAAATCAGATTTCAAGCAATGGAAAATCATGTTCAGGAATTGGATTACATATCAAGATCCAGATCTATGGACATCAATCACCAAAGGTCCTTACATTCCAGTGATTTTAGGACCTGACTATAACATACAGAAACCAGTTAGTCTGAAAAGTGTAGCTGGTAATGACCTCAAGCGGGTCAAAACAGACATGAAGGCATACAATATTCTAGCTATGACTTTGCCTTTTGAAATTTTGACACAGGTCGAAAACTTCAAAACAGCCCATGAGCTGGGGAAGGTTCTTCACACAATGTGTGAAGGAAGTGAGGAAATAAGAGAGCTCAAAAAGGAAAAATTAAGAACTCAATATGAAACCTTCCACCACATCCATGGAGAATCAATTCCTCAACATTTAAACAGATATGTCCAATTGGTCAATGAAATGATAGTATATGGACTTAAATATGACACTATTGAAATCAACAAGAAAATGTTGCATACATTGCCTGAGAGTTGAACTCAGTCAGTGTCTCTCATGAAAGCAACATTGGACTTGGAGGGACTATCCCTTGACTCACTTGTAGCCAAGGTTGAAGCACTGGAAATGGATGAAAAATCCAGGAACAACAACCAAATCAGACATGTCAAGGCCTACAAGTTTAAAGAACCACAACACACAGACAGTGCTTTCCTCATAAGCACTGGAGAAGATGAAGAAGAAGAATTTCTGGATTCTCATGATACATCATTCTTCTCAGCACCAAATCATCCAACAACAAACACAAGTCTAAGAAGATTGGAGTTCATGCTTCTCATGAAGCTACACCCCAAAGTAAACATCAACCTCATAACTCCACCTCAAACAAACAGTCAAAACCTCAAACATCAAACATACACAGGCTTGAAAAACCTATGGATGCTCTTACTATTATTCTACAAAGTGAACAGCAAAAGGCAGCTTATGTAGCCTTTTCAACAAGCTTTGAAGCATTCTTGGGAGCAAGTCTGACTCCATCTCAGATCATCCAACAGGATTTGGATGAACTTCCACCAGATATGGTAGAAGAGATGGATCTTCAATGGTCAATGGCCATGATAGCATACAGGTCCAAAAGGTTTCTGCAAAGAAATAAAGGTTTAACCATGGACAAAAAAACAAGAATTAGTTTTGATAAAACCAAAGTTAGGTGCTATAACTGTCAACTTTATGGGCACTTCTCCAGAGAATGTCAACAGCCAAGAGTTGATAGAAACACTCATCAAGCACAACACTCAAGTGGAATTAATTCAAACAGACAAATGCCTCCACCAATCAGTATTCCAAATGCACCAACTCAACCTCAGATCACACAATTCAGTCCAACTCAACGAACAACAACTTCTGCAATGATAATAAACAAGGATGGAGAATATGACTGGAGCCTCTATGATGCTGAAATACCATAACCTTCAGATCATGCCCTTATGGCTGATATTGAAGACAAATTAACCGACATCCCAAAAGGGGTAAAAGAAAACTTCTACAGTCAAGCATGTATTGATGAGGTAAACAGGTATAGAGAGCACGCTGACAAGCTGTCAAAGAAAGTAATTGAAACAAACATTCTTAATGAAAGTCTAAAATCAGAACAAATGCAGTATGCTACAAAAATACTTTCATTACAACCAGACCTAGACAAACTACTTTCTGAAAAATTAACATTGACAGCTCAGATCGAGCAGCTCTCTATACTTTCTGAAAAATTAACATTGACAGCTCAGATCGAGTAGCTCTCTATCTCATTAACTGAGTCTAAAACAATTCAAGCAGAAACTGAAGTTAAACTTCAGAAGTTTCAGGTGAGCAATAAGAAGTTTGAAGAACTTCTTGCTCAACAAAGGGCTTTTAAGGACCCTTCAGGTTTAGGATATAATAAGGTAAGTCCACCTTATAATGATAATTATATTCCTTTACCTGACTCCATGACCAACAAACAGGATGAATCTCATGATTCTTAAGAAAAGACTGATGATATGACTCTAAACAATCATCATCATCATCATCAAAATCACTTTTAAAATCAAAATCACCCTTGATAAAGTTTGTTAAAAGTTCAACACCATCATCAATCAAATCAACTGACTTTTATCAAGGAGAAAATAATGAATTTGATAATCAAACGACAGACGATGATGATGACGATTTATTAGATGATGAGTATAATCAGCCAATTACTGAAACTCAAAAGGTTTCAAGTGTGGCTGATACATCAAACAAACAATCGAAACAGATTCAAGGATTTGATATCTGTTCTGGTGCAAGGAAAGTTGTAACTTCCATTGCCCCTCCCAAACAGGTAAATAAAGGGAAAGCCAAACCACAATTCAGCCAAAACAACAATCAGTAACTTTTGAATTTCCATTAAAATCTAATTTGAAATCAAAAGTTTTTAGCAAACAAACAAAATCAGAGTTACCATACTATGAATGGTGTGATTAATTCACACACACAACTGAAAAGTGTAGATATGGTAAATACTGCAAGTACTGTAAGATGAATAATCACAGAACAGAAACATGTCATTTTCATAATTATTGCTCCATTTGTGAAAGAAACAATCACAGCAGGGCAAATTTTTTTCTCAACAAGAAAAACAAGAAACAAAACAAACAAGCTCAGGTTGAGAAAACTACTGAAAAACAACCTGTTGCTCAAAATAAGAGCAGAGTAGAAGTTCCTAAACATACTCCTCATCAAAAAATTGTTTTAGATAATGATAAAACCTTTTATGACAATTTTCAACACACATCAAGGAGACATAAGTCTCAAAACAGACAAACCACTGAGACTAGCTCACAAAAGAGAAGAGCACAAAGCACTTCTCCAAATAGAGCCAACTCAAACCAAAGGAAATCTAGTGTGTCTAGAGCTCCAAACCCTTCAGACAATGTTGTCCTGGAAGTAATTTGCATTGTTGCAAAAGACGGAAAACCCAAGACCATCTTGGCTTGGGTTGCTCTAACTAATAGATTTCTTTTGTTTTTCAGAGACATCTTAGAAGGACTGACAACATCTGGTATGTTGACAGTGGATGCTCCCATCATATGACAGGAAACTGTTCCCTCCTTCGGGATTTTAAGAATAAACATGGAGGCAATGTAGCCTTTGGAGGAGATAAAACAGGTGGGAAGATAATTCCCTCCTTCAGGATTTTAAGAATAAACATGGAGGCAATGTAGCCTTTGGATGAGATAAAACAGGTGGGAAGATAACTTGCGAAGGAACAGTAACAAACGGGTTGATTAGCTTTGAGAACGTCAACTACTGCTCCAATCTTTAGTTCAATCTTCTATGTGTATCCCAAATCTGTGACAAGGGATATGTCACCCTATTTGACTCCAATAGTTTCTACATCCTTAAGACGGGTTTTCAGATTCTAGAAGATCATATCCTTTTGAAAACTCCTTATCTAAACAACACATACATTGTTGATATGAACAATGTTTCAGCATCAACCCCTGAAACTTGTTTATTATCAAAAGCCACAGAAGATGTATCATAATTGTGGCATAGACAATTAGGTCATTCTAATTTTAACCGAATGAACAAACTTGTTAAAATGATCTAGTTATAGGTCTGCCAGAAACGGAAATTTTCTATTCAGACCACTGCACAGCATGTCTGAAAGGCAAACAACATAGAGTTTCAGATAAATCAAAATTGATAAAATCTAACAACACACCACTCAAATTGCTTCATATGGACCTTTTTGGCCCAACAAACATCCTTAGCATAGGAAAGAAGCAATACTGTCTTAGTAGATGATTACTCCAGATTCATATGGGTTTTCTTTCTACTACACAAGACAGAAACAGCACAAATCATTACATCCTTTATCACAAAGATTAAGAAGCAACTTGATCTTAAAGTTAAATCTTTAATAAGTGATAATGGCACTGAATTTAAGAATGACTACATTTCTTCTTTTTGTGCAGAAAAAGGAATAAGTCATCAATTCAGCGTAGCAAGAACTCCTAAGCAGAAAGGAATAGCTGAACGAAGGAACAGAACATTAATAGAAGCAGCTAGAACCATGCTAGCTGACTCTGTATTGCCCATATCCTTTTGGGCTGAAGCCATAAACACAGCATGCTACATACAAAACAACACATTAATCATCAAAGCACATTCCAAAATGCCTTATGAATTAGTGTTTAAAAGAAAACCATATATAGGATTTCTTAAGGCCTTTGGATGTTTTGTTTCAATATTAAACACCAGAGAACAATAATCCTAATTTGCTCCAAAAGCAGATGATGGATTCTTTGTTGGATATTCTGGAAGCTCAAAAGCTTACAGAGTATTCAATACAAGGCTAAATATAGTGGAAGAAACAACAGATGTTGTTTTCAATGAACATTCTTTCACCAAGAAAGTCATTGGATCTAACTGGCTGTTTGATATTGATGCATTAACCAAATCATTTGACATAACATATTTTGATGTTTCAGGTTCAAAGGAGAACAATGAGTATCCAATGGTTCCACCATCAACCATTGATGTTCCATTGACTGCTGATCTTCCAAGGAGAACCACTAACACACCAGAGGTAAAATTGATCAGACATTGTTCTTAAAAAAAAAAGAACAAGACTTGTTAGTAGTGCAAGTCTATGTGGATGACATAGTTTTTGGCTCCACAAACATACTACTTTACAAAGAGTTTGAAATTCCAGAAGCCATACAAGAGGAACTACAGCAATTCAAGAAGCAAGAAGCGTGGAAGCTGGTAGATCTGCCTGAAGGTCAATATGCAATTGGCATAAGGCGGCTATTCAGAAACAAAGCAGATGATAGAGGAATTATCATAAGAAACAAAGCAAGGCTTATATCTCAAGGATATTCTCAAGAGGAAGGCATTGATTATGATGATGTCTTTGCTCCTATAGCTAGATTGGAAGCCATCCGAGTATTCCTTGCTTATGCCTCAATACAGAAGTTCACTGTCAACCAAATGGATGTCAAATATGCATTCCTTTATGGAAAGATAGATGAAGAGGTGTATGTTGCTCAACCTCCAGGGTTTGAAGATCCAGATTTCCCTCACAGAGTATACAAGTTAGATAAAGCTCTGTATGGTCTTCACCAAGCACCCAGAAAGTGGTACGAAACTCTATCAAAGTTTCTACTACAGAATGGTTACTCCAGAGGTAAAATTGATTAGACATTGTTCTTAAAAAAAAGAACAAGACTTGTTAGTAGTGCAAGTCTATGTGGATGACATAGTTTTTGGCTCCACAAACATACTACTTTACAAAGAGTTTGAAATTCCAGAAGCCATACAAGAGGAACTACAGTAATTCAAGAAGCAAGAAGCTTGGAAGCTGGTAGATCTGCCTGAAGGTCAATATGCAATTGGCATAAGGCGGCTATTCAGAAACAAAGCAGATGACAGAGGAATTGTCATAAGAAACAAAGCAAAGCTTATATCTCAAGGATATTCTCAAGAGGAAGGCATTGATTATGATGATGTCTTTGCTCCTGTAGCTAGATTGGAAGCCATCCGAGTATTCCTTGCTTATGCCTCATTACAGAAGTTCACTGTCAATCAAATGGAAGTCAAATATTCATTCCTTTATGGAAAGATAGATGAAGAGGTGTATGTTGCTCAACCTCCAAGGTTTGAAGATCCAGATTTCCCTCACAGAGTATACAAGTTAGATAAAGCTCTGTATGGTCTTCACCAAGCACCCAGAAAGTGGTACGAAACTCTATCAAAGTTTCTACTACAGAATGGTTACTCCAGAGGTAAAATTGATCAGACATTGTTCTTAAAAAAAAAGAACAAGACTTGTTAGTAGTGCAAGTCTATGTGGATGACATAGTTTTTGGCTCCACAAACATACTGCTTTACAAAGAGTTTGAAATTCCAGAAGCCATACAAGAGGAACTACAGCTATTCAAGAAGCAAGAAGCTTGGAAGCTGGTAGATCTGCTTGAAGGTCAATATGCAATTGGCATAAGGCGGCTATTCAGAAACAAAGCAGATGACAGAGGAATTATCATAAGAGACAAAGCAAGGCTTATATCCTAAGAATATTCTCAAGAGGAAGGCAATAATTATGATGATGTCTTTGCTCCTGTAGCTAGATTGGAAGCCATCCGAGTATTCCTTGTTTATGCCTCATCACAGAAGTTCACTGTCTACCAAATGGATGTCAAATATGCATTCCTTTATGGAAAGATAAATGAAGAGGTGTATGTTGTTCAAACTCCAGGGTTTGAAGATCCAGATTTCCCTCACAGAGTATACAAGTTAGATAAAGCTCTGTATGGTCTTCACCAAGCACCCAGAAAGTGGTATGAAACTCTATCAAAGTTTCTGCTACAGAATGGTTACTCCAGAGGTAAAATTGATCAGACATTGTTCTTAAAAAAAAGAACAAGACTTGTTAGTAGTGCAAGTCTATATGGATGACATAGTTTTTAGCTCCACAAACATACTGCTTTACAAAGAGTTTGAAACTCTTGTGCAATCAAAATTCCAGATGAGCTCAATGGGAGAACTCACGTTGTTTCTAGGTCTACAAGTCCAACAATCAACAGATGGAATTTTCATCAATCAAAGCAAATATGGGCATCAGATCCTCAAGAAGTATAACGTGACTGATTGCAATTCAAGCAAGACACCATTTGCAACTGGATTGAAGTTTGGCCTAGATCCAGAAGGAACATCAGTTGACTAGAAACTTTACATATCTATGATAGGTTCTCTGATGTACCTAACAGCAAGCAGACCAGCTATCATGTATGCAGTATGCATGTGTGCAACATATCAAGCAGATCCCAAGGAATCATACATAAATGCTGTAAAAAGAATCTTTTGATACTTGAAAGGCAAACCAGCTCTTGGTTTGTGGTATCCTAAAGATGGAGACTTCTCATTATGTGCATACACATACAGTGATTATGGAGGATGCAATAGCAACAGGAAATCAACCAGTGGAGGCTGCCAGTTTCATGGATCAAGATTGATCTCTTGGCAATGCAAGAAACAGACAAATGTCTCTGTGTCCACAGATGAAGCAGAATATATAGCTACTTCTGCATGCTGTTCTCAAGTGTTATGGATTTAAAACCAAATGCTTGATTATGGCTTTAATTTTCTTAAAACACACATACACATTGACAATTTTGCAGCCATGTTTATAAGAGAGAATCCTGTTCAACATTCAAAAACCAAACACATAGAGATCAGATATCACTTTTTGAGAGATTGCTCAGAAAAGGGTCTGATCAAGTTGATCAAGGTCCACACAGACAACCAAGTGGCTGACCTTTTTACAAAACCATTTGATTCAACATGATTTGAATTTTTGATTCAGTCTCTTGGTATGATCAACTATGAAACAACAAATTAATATTTTCGAAACAACAAATTTTTGATTACCATCAGCTTTCCCTTTTTCAAAAACAAGATATCATGCAAATCATTCATTTTGATAATATTGAATCACACATACATTTCATGAGAAATGATAGTACACTAGCATAATTCTTCACTTGAGTCTTTTTCCACTAATAAAGACTGACAAATTCTTTGTTTGATATGTGGATAGGCTCAGCATGGGACACATAAAATCAGATACAACAGTGAAGAACTAAATTCTCATGACTGTGTGGTTATCAACACATCTTGGTTTATGGTGACTATTGATCTATCCAATATAGGTTGCTTTCAAAGTAACTAAAATACACCAAGTGAAACAGATTATAAATTGCTTAATCATTCAAGTGTCTCCTTTGTTATGATAATCATAGACCTGGAGTACACCTAGGCATTCTTTGTTGTGCTAAGCACAGACCTGAATGACCTAAATCATGATCCGAAAAGATTCCCAAAGAGGAACACATCCATCTTGGATGAATCATCAGTAAAGTCTTTTTGACTAGATTCCTTGTGAATGAATCAAAAGAATCCCAAAGAGGATCAACTTCCAAAGTGAAGTGAAAAAGAATCCCAAAGAGGATCAACCATCATGGATCAAATTGAGCATGTATACTCCTAAGTAACTAGGTTTTAAGTATTAAAAGTACTTTCTAGCATATCTTGAGGAGGGTTGTACCAATCATACAATCAGATGTGGGATACATACATCTCATGTCAATCAACTCAAAACATGATAATCACTCACCGTTTAAATCAACCATTAATACCATGCTTGACTTTAAGGGGATCAATATATCTACAATCAACATTGTACTTGTCTATGTCTATTCTCCAAATCATACAAACAACTCAGTGAGAACTATAGACTAGTATTATCTCATGGTATGTGTAAAAGATTAATGTGTAAAACATGATAAACATCCATTTTTAGTAAGATTCACTCTTCTCTTGCTAAATGATTATCAAACAAGCAAAATGGACTTTGATAATTTCCATATTAAATAATATAAATTTTTGACATTTTATAAAAGACTTTTATAAATATGCAAAAAAATTAACGGGAGAAATTGAACATGGAATTATCAAAGACAGCAGACTTGTGCATTATCATACATTTCAAGTTTTGATATTTTCAAATTTTGAAAAAAAAACAAAGCCAAGTCAAGCCAACACTAACAAACAGCAGGTTGACACATATACATTTGTTTATTTTATTGCACAATATTGCTTATGAGTGATATCAAAACATCCATATATTGAATATGTTAAAATTCAATATTTTAACATACAATTTAATTCAAATTTTTTAAACAAATATTTTGATTTAAACAAAATTTAACATTCAGAATCTTCTTTTGCAAGAAAAACAAACAAATTTGCAATTTTATATGCTTCGAAAGCAAGATATTTGCTTCGGAAGAAATGACTTCAAAACAAACAAAAATCTGAAATTTTTGAATAAAAAACTGTTGTCACAGCGGACACATAAACATACATCCGTTGTAGCTACAGTAATCATCATAACATGCAAAATTCACCAAGTGTATATCACGGTCTAAACAAACAAACAACTGCTATGCACTTATGAACATACAAGTGTCCGCAGCGCATGATGTTGGTAAGGCATCCGCTATGAATACAGTGCAATTCCATAGCGCATGACTAACATAAGTCATCCGTTTGTATACAGCGTATGCACATAGGTAATCATACGCTGTAAGCATTCACACATCACATTCAAGTGTACTCAGCGCATGAACAAATGTTCATCCGCTTTGAACAATCATCATAACATTTCATGTGTCCACAGCGCATGAACAAATGTTCATCCGCTGTGAACAAACAATCAAAGGTTTCAAGGATCCACAGCGCATGAACAAATGTTCATCCGCTATATACAAACAAACCATTTCAATAACATACAATCATGCAAACAAACAGTTTAAGCAATAACACACAATCATTACATCTTTCATATCAAACACACACACACATATTTTCTTCACAAACAAATCATTTACAAGCACAAATACACACACACATTATTTCTAACAGACAAAACAGTAACAAGCAATCATTAAATTGATGGCAACATCATACTTAGGGGGACTATTGTTGGACTCAACAAGTGCATTAAGAATTAATGCACAAAAGTATGATGCTTGCCATATCAGACATATATCAAACATAATGTGTTCTAACATTCAAACAATCATTTACTAACACATTAGCATCATTATCATTCATAACAAACACTAACATTTGTTTGAATTTCTTTTTCAGATTTGTAGATAAAAGAAATTTTGACCAAGTTTTCGCAGCGGATGAAGAGACTCCACAGCGGATGAAGATCATCAGCAGCGGATGAAGAAAATTCATCTAAGTGTGTGCAGCAGATGAAAGAATCCTACAGCGGATGAAGAACATACAACGGACAACAGACAAGCAAAAACGCACAAGTGTTCATAGCCGATGTTCAATCCACAGCGGATGAACATTCCACAGCGGACAACATTCAAGCAAACACACAACTGTCCACAGTGGATGTTCAATCCATAACGGATGAACATTTCACAGCGGATGTTCATCCACAGCGGATGAACATCCACAGCGGATGAACAACCAAGCATCCACAGCGGATGAACAACCAAGTATGCAAAGCGGATGAATAGTCTTCTCCACAGCGGATGAGAAAACATCCACAGCGGATGACTTAATTCCATAGCGGATAGCTTAGACACTTAGGATTATTTATGTAATATTCGTTTACATAAGGGCAATTCAGTAATTGTATATAGCTATGTGTATAGGCTATAAATAGCATTCTCCCCTAATCCTTTGTAAGCTTTTGAACAATCAATCAATCAAACAGTTATTATTTTCGAGCATTCAAACACACACAACACACACACACACAAACACTAATTTCAAACATTTGAATCATGGGTTTCCGCACCATGGTTCTTGTTGGTTGAATATTGAGAGATATTGAAAAAGGTCCTTGGGGGAATCAACTTGATTATGTTGAATATTGTTCTAATATGTTCATGTTCAACATGTTGTTGTAAACTTGATTTCATCACATTTTGTGCCTAGGGCATTTTCTCCTTCAGGTAAATCCACAAGCTTCCACACTTCTTGTGTACGAAATTGCAATAACTCTTCTTTTATTACTTCAGTCCAACTATTATTCTTTAACGCTTCAGTGATGTTTTTAGGAACAATTTAAGATAGAAAACACGAGTATAAGTAGAGATTTGCTTGTTCTTAATGACTTCTCGTTGTTCTCTCATTCAATGGACCGATAATCTGAGATGTAGGATGGTTCTTGTGAACACGAGATGCTGGAATCTCATTCCCTTGAACATGAACATCTAGATTAGATTGGTTCAAGTCTGAAAACTGATGCAATAAGTTTGAAGAATGTGGATTGAAATTAGGAACTTGTGTCGGTGAGTTGATAAAGTAATCAAGATTATCTGTAACAACAATATCATTAAAGATCGATGACGTTCTGGACTCAGGTTGCATAATTTCAGGACCATCATTAGGAATAGGTTGTAAAACATTGGTATTTTCAGGCAAGGAATGTTCTTGAGCTTTTGAGATTGACCATGATTTTCAGACTGAAATATAGGATCTTTCACAAAAGAGAAAAATGGATAATTTGGGCTTGAGTCATCCATATCATCAAAATTAGAATCATCGCTGAATGATCCGAGATCTCCTTCTTGTTTCTTTGTCTGACCTGTAGATTCAAACAAGTTAGAATTGAAAGAGTTTGACAAAGAATCTAAATCAAATAACCAAGCTGGACCATTTGCAACTGATGGAAAAGAGTTTTCAAGAAATTTAACGTTGAAAGTTTCAAGGATAACATTTATCCTAGAGTTGTAAACTCTAAAAGCTTTTGAAACCAATGAATATCCAATGAAAAATCCTTCATCAAATTTTACATCAAATTTTCCTAGCTGATCACTTAAATTTAAAATCAAAACTAGACAACCAAAAGATTTAAGAAAATCTATATTAGGTTTCCTGCCAAACATCAACTCATAAGGAGTTTTCTGTTTATCTTTCACAATCAATGAACGATTCTGCACAAAACATGTTGTGGATATGGCTTCATCCAAAAGTGATTGGAATTTTGACATCTGCTAACATAGACCGTGCTGCTTTAATTAAAGTTTTGTTTTTTCTTTCAGCAACTCCATTTTGTTGTGGAGTTCTAAGAGCATTGAATTGACGAGCAATACCTTTTTCTGCACAAAACATGTATATATTAGCATTTTTAAATTTTGTTCCATTATTACTTCTAATTATTTTCACTTTTTGTTCTAATTGATTTTCTACTTTAATGATGAATTCTTTTAATAATTCAGCCGTTTTAGATTTAGCATGCCGAAAGAAAACCCAAGAAAATCTTGTAAAGTCATCAATGATAACTAAACAGTAAGATTTATTTCCAATACTCTGAACATTTGTTGGTCCGAATAGGTCCATGTGCAACATCTGGAGAGGTTTGGAATTTGAGTTTATCAGCTTGGACTTATAAGATACTCTGTGTTGCTTTCCTTTTAAACATGCTGAGCAGAGATTAGTTATGGCAAACTTCTTTGTTGGAAGACCTACAACATGATTTCCTGATACAAGCTTGTTCATGTTCTCGAAGTTGGAATGCCAGAGACATCTATGCCATAACTGACTTTCATCATTTGATGCTTGAGCAATTAGGCATGTTGTTTTTGTAGAAGGATCAACTTGAGACATTTCGAATTTGTATACATCTCATCTCGAACAGCTTTAACAACTACCCCTTCTTTGCTAATCTGAAAACCTAGCTTCAAAATATAACAGAAAGAATCATCAAAAAGAACAGAATACGATTTATCACCAATTTCGGAAACGCTTAACAAATTAGAGTTCAACTGTGAGCAGTAGTTGACTTTATCAAAGCTTATTATCCCGTTGGATACTGTTCCCTCGCCTGTGATTTTTCCTCCTACATCACCATCGAAGGCGACATGTGTACCATCTTTTAACTTAAATTCTTGAAATAAGGCATGATTGCCTGTCATGTGCCGACTACACCCACTATCCACATACCATGTGTTGATAGGTCTTCTCGGGTGTACCTGCAAGACAAAGAAAATTAAGTTGAGTTATCAACCCAAGCCGAGATGGCCTTGGGTTTGCCAAACTTAACAACAAAGGTTAATTGTTTAAAATGGAGTTTATTCACATCAGGCTTGTTTTTAATGAATTTACCAATTCTATTATTCACAAATGTTTTATCATTATTAAGAAAATTCATACCATTTGAATGACCAATTTTTAAAAAAATTTTATTTTCAAAATTTTTATCATTCATTCTCACAGACCTTGAAATGAATTGATCTTGAATGTATTGTTTTGGTCTCATAGAGTAATTTCTTTTGAATGATCTCAAGCCTGAGGAAGGTTGGTTAGTTAATCTTTGAAAACCAATGGTTTGATTTCTTTTAAACTAAGGATTAACATAGCCTTTGCTCAATTGTGTTGGCAAATCCTTTCCTTGGCAAACTCTTTCTAAAGTAACAATTTTCTGTATTGTGAGTCCTTTTATCACAGAAGGTACATTACTTATTAAAGTAACAATCTGCTGTTGAGTGATTTCTCATATCACATATGTGACAGTACTTGTTAAAAAAACATTCAGCAGTCTTATGATTATACATGTCATAAACTTCACATTACCTTTGTGGTGTTTTAAACAACTGTTTATTAACTTTTGATGTTGACGCAACATTTGATCCTTGTTTAGATTTAGGCATCGAACAGTTAATCTTTTGTTTTTGATTTGACAAATTTTGTTTTTGATTTGACAATTTGTTCTTTTGTATATTTGGTTTTGACTTTTGTACATGAACTGCATTCTTAGAATCCTTAGAAACAAATCATTTAACGATAGCAGAAGACTTGGAATCTAAACCTGTTTTCATATCAGAGTTTGATTTTTTCTTAGGAGTTTGTTTAACTTCTTGAATTAAGTTCATGTTCAAAGTACCAGTAGACACAAATTTTATTGGTTTAAATTGAGTTGCTTGATTTGTTGTTTGTTCTGATTTTCTTGACTCTTATTTTGATCAGTTTTAGCTTTAGTCAATTTTCTTCTTCTTCTTTGGTTCCTTGATTTTGTAGAACTTGATTTTATTTGAGATTGAACATCTTCAGGTGAAGATTCTTTTTCAGTTTCTTTCTCTTTCTGATCTTTTTGCCATTTAATAAACTCTGGATTATTTAGGCCATAAGAGTTTGAATCTTCTGATGTTCCTTCTTCTTGTTTTGCTTTATCTTTGTTTTTGAGTTTTTTTATTATTTTTAATGATCACTTCTTCCAAAACAGATTCTTTGGGAACAAATATTTTCTTACTTTTCGGTCGTGGTTCATATGATTTTACTTTTACCGGATGACTGTTTTTGATCTTTTCAGTATCTTTTTCTTCAAAGATTTCAACATTGGTTTTCTGTTCTTCACTATCAGAAATCTTGTTGTTTTTGTTTTGGAAAGCTTTAAGTTTAGCTTTATTTTCAGTAGAATGATCATTTGTGTTGAAGTTCTCTGGTAAAGTGTTTGTTATAGATTCAGGCATTGGCTCGTGTGTAAAACCTAAGCCTGCTTTTTGTTTGTCCTTTCGTTCACTTACCAGTTGTTCCATAATTGTTTTGGAACTTTTGACTTTTGCAAGATCAACATGTGCTGTTTTCTCCTCTTCCAAGTTCTTAGTCATTTCTTCAAGTTGTTTGGAAACAATTTCTAGTTCTTTCAAAGTTTTGTTCCATGAAGTTTGTAGAGAAATGATCTTTCATCTGATATTTTGTGGTCATTTTTAAGTTAATTATGCATTAATTCTTCTTCTTGAGCTTTTCACAAATTTTGTATGAGTAAGTTCGGTAATATTCTACATGTTCAAAGCAAGATTTGGTGCATAGTTTTTCTCTTACTTCAGTTGGTATCTCAGCATGTTTAGGTGAAGTAGTCTCAGAGTTAGAAGATAAATTTTCAACCTTTGGTTGATCTGACTGTGTCATTAATGCAACTTCTTCTGAATCCTCTTTAGGATCAGATTTATCACTCCAGTCATACTTTTCTTCTTCATTTTGATAGTCATCTTCAGCCTTTGGATCACTGTCTTCTGACCAGTCTTCACCTTGAACCTCTGTAATAAGAGATAAACTAAAGGATAAGTCAGCTATAAACTGCTCTGCATACGCACTCCAGTCATATCCATCCTTGATGCTCATGACAAGAGCTTTCTCAGGCTCTTCAGAAGACTTAGATTCATCTTTAAGTTCAGGCATTGGTAGACTTTGATATGGCTTTTGGAATGTCTTCTGAGACTGTTGTGGATATTTTTGATTGCTTGAACTAGCTTGACCATTCCCTCCATTATTTCTGGGAGCTTTGCATTCCCGTTAGAAGTGGCCATAGCTATTGCAGTTGAAACACCTTGACTTAGATTTGTCAAATCCAACAATCTTGTTAGCACTTGGCTTGTAGTTCCTGTTGACACAAGAATGTTTCTGGGTTCTATATGCAATCATCACCATTTTCCAGTTTAAGTCCATCTCTTCTACATCATCTGGATCCATCTCGAATAAGTCCTGCAAAACAAGATCTAATTGTGTTAAATGACTACCTTGATAAGCTTGAAAACTAGCCATAAAAAGAGTATAAAGCAGTTTTGGACTCCTCATCCTATAATAGGATGTTAATAACATCTTTAACTTTGCTAGTTTTAGCAAAGTTAGAAGATGGAGTCTTAGTTTGAGGTTTAGAGTTTTGAGGTTTAGGAGGAGATTGAGGTTGTGGTTGAGTTTCTAAGTAGGAGCACTTGTATATGAAGAATCTGTAAAGAACCCTGCTCCAACAAATAGATCACCCTCTTCTTCTGGTGAATTCTCATTGTTTGCCATAAAGGCATTCTCAATGTGCTAGCTGGAGATGCAACATATTTGTACTGAGACATTGATGCTGCTTTATCATTGTTTCTTGAGCTTTCATCAATCTCAATTGACTCAATTTTGGCAATCAAGATCCATAGGGAATTTTTTAGTGTGCTTCACAATGTCACTGTTTATTTCCATGAGGATGGAAGAGCATTGAAAAGTTTGAAATTTAGATCTTTGAGATCATTTTTGATGCCAGCAGTTGACATCTCAGTTGTAAGTTGCACAAATCTATTCACCATTTGGTTTATAGTTTCACCATATAAATGCTCAAACAGCTCTAACTACCTCTTCAGTTTCTGCTTCTTGAGATCTTGAATCTCCATACCACCTTCACATATTATCTTCAAAGCTTTATACATAGCATATCCAGTTTGATATACATCAAGTCTAGTTAAGATTTCTAGTGGTAATCCTTTACACATAAATGAATATGCTTTAATGTCATTCTTTACTTTTCTTAGATCATCACCTTGTAACCCATCTTCAGGATAAGGTTCTGGAGAGTCTTTTGTGTAGACAAAACCTCTATCAGGACCATCTGATGTAATTGGCACATGAGGTCCTTTTTCAATTGACTTCCACAAGTTAGTGTTAATAGAATTAAGATGATATTTCAATCTAAGAGACCAGTTCTTAAAATCAGCTATGTTCTTCAACTTAGGAACTCTATTCTAAGAATCTTTAGATTTGACCATTTTGAATTTTTGTTTTTAAGAAAAAGATTTGTTTTTTTTAAGTTTATGAATTAAAACAATGAACTGAAAATATTTTTGGATTTTTAAATTTTGAAAAAATTTCTAAGTGTTGAGTTGATACGCCTAAACAGTGATGAAGCGCCCACACAGTTGTCAAACACCCAACTTTGATGTAGAAATGCCTAATGGACTGCCTTAGTAGAATTCTAAAACACCCAACTGATAATGCGCCCTAACAGTTGTAATGCGCCTGAACAGTTGTCAAGCGCCTGGGTTGTAGAACGCCAAAACAGTTCTAATACGCCTAAACAGTGGTTATGCGCCTAGAATTACTTGGTTTTTGGAAAGTTCCAAAGTGTCCAAACAGTTGTAATGCGCCTCAACAGTGGTCAAACGCCTAGCCAAAAACGCCTGAATAGTGTTCAAACGCCTAAACAGTTGTCAAGTGCCTATACACAGGCAATTTTCAGCAGTGTTTTAACCTAATGCGCCTAATTCAACAGATTCAAACAAGCTCAAATCTTTTGAAAATCTTCAAAACTTGTTGAATTAATCTAAAAACTTCCAATAAGGTAGTTTATAGGTCAATAATCAATCCTTCATCTTCAATTTCAACAAACAACAACAATAATTCAATCTTCTGATTGAAATACAGTCCGAATATGAAGAACAAGTTCGAATAGAATTTAGGTCAAATTCTTAGATTTGAACGAATTGAACATGAAATTGTGATTCAAATCATGTTTCTATTGATGAAACACAACTGAATTCAATAATTATTTGATCAAATTGCTTATCAATCACAGATTCAAGTGATTTAGAGAGCTCAAAATGTCTATAAGCTCAAATCACTGAACCAACAGCTCTGATACCATTTGATAGGATCAAAATGGATCGATCTGTGATGATATTATGATGCAGTTGAATCAAAACAAACACAAGTAATCAAATCAATGCAAACATATCAGAAAAATCTATAGTTTTTCATTGATAGAAAGCATAGAAATACAAGTGTAGAGAACACAATTCGTTCAACTGATTCTAAGGTGCTCTAGTCTAGTCTTTGTCCTTTTTACACAATACATAATCTATGCTATTTATACTATCAAAGAAAACAAAAAGGAACATATATTTACAAATAAGTCCCTAAACTATGACAAAACTATTAATAAAGACAATAAAGACTAAATGTTAATCTTTAAGAGGCTTCTAAACAAACCATCTTTGAAAGATTAGACTTGGCCATAACACTTTAAAAACTTTGATGACTTTGGAAGTTTTGGAGACTTGACCTTCAGAAGCTTTTGCATCCACTGCGACAGATTTCAGTACTTTGGAAGAATTCCTTTCTTCCGAGACCAAATTTTCTTCCGAAGGTAAGTTGTCACTTATCTTCTTCTTCACATTGGAGCTTCCAAAAGGGAGAGATTTTCCTTCCGAAGATGTTTTCTTATTCTTCTCAATGTTTTCTTCTTGTTCATGTGGATAGTACTTTTGGTATTGTAGATGGAATCCTTAGCAAAGTGAGAAGTACTACCACATATGATGCATTCAGTATATATGCTTCTGAGAATATTCTTTTGAGTGGGAGGCTGAGCTTGAGCACTTTCCAGTTCCTTCTTCATCTTCTCAAATGATTCAGCAGGCTTCTTGGGATGAGGCTTGCTCTTAGAACTAGATGGTTCAAGCTATGCAGTAGTGGTGCACATTTTATCAACCTTCTTCTCTTGACCATGATGATTTGGACATAGACTAGGACTCCTAGTACTAGAGTTCATAGTTGAGTCTTCAGTCTTTACCACTTCAAGTCCAGCAGAAATGAAAACTTGCTTTTGCTTGGAGTTGAAAGTGGCCTTGATTTTTTAGGCTTTCTTGGATTTTCTTTTGACTGCCCTGATCAAGTTCTTCCTTGCAGACTTGGTCATCCTTGGTTCTTTCTTCTCTCTATGAGAATAGTGTCCCTTCTTAGGATAACTCTTGTCACTCACCTCAGGTTCATCCTTCTCTATCTCCTTTTCATCTTCATCCTCTTCTTGAATGGGATCTATGGAGGGTACTTCATCTTGACAAGTTCCAAACCTTGGAGGTCTTACGAATAACAGTGTGTGTGGAGGAGTTATCTCACTTGAACCCAATCTTTGAATGCATGGATGAAGATATTATGTTCTTAAAGGTTTCCTCTTCAAGAACACATTTTTCTACCTTAGCTTTGCTGATCACAAGCTCAGCTTGGCATTCAGTTAACTTGGTAATGAGATTCTTTATTTGAGTCCTGTAATTTGTGTGCTAATGCTTAAGAGTTGAAATGGTTTTCTCTAAATCTTCTATTTTAAGTTTATAATCATTTTCAGCTCTTTTAAAATTAGCTTTTAAGATGTTCAAGGACTCAAGGTCAGATCTTACTTCCAAGTTGTAGGACCTGTACATGTTAACTTCAGTAATGCATTCAGGAGTACAAAGATGTTCTAATACCTTGTCTTCTTCATGATCAGCCATCAGTGCTTGGTTTGGAGAAGCATCTTCTACCTGAAAGCTACAGTCAAAGCCTCCTTCTTCAACAGCAACAGCAACATGTTGTTTTGGTTGGCTTGGCTTCTCAGTTCTTGGAGCTGCATCAGTGTAGTATGGTCTGGATTGTGCTTGGCAACCATTTATCCTTGGTGCCTTGCACTCTCTAGTAAAGTGTCCTATTTGGTTACAGTTGTAACACTTCACCTTGCTTTTATCCAAGCCAAACTTTCCACTAACCACATTGCTAGGAAACTTTCTTTCTATCCTCTTGTAGAACTTCTTGGCTCTGTGAGTGAGAAGAGCCATCTGTTGAACTATCTCCATGTACTCCAGATCATTTAGATGGATGCAATAATTAGTTTCATGAAAGGAGTGATCTTAGATCACTTAACGGTTCAAATAGGGAACAGGAAACTTTGAAGATACAAGGAACAAAGTAACAATAAGACAGAACTTAGAACAATAACACAAGTATTAGTTTTCAAGGATGTTGTATATTGATCTCAAGTTCTATTACAAGTGTTCAAAGCATTATTAAAATACAAGAACCTGAGACTCTTTTATACTACAACCTACAACCGTCAATACTTGGAAGGACAGTTGGAATTGACTAATCTAGATAACAAGATCAATCTAGAGTCAGAAGGCAGATTGCCTTTTCACTAGTGACTATGACATGCCATAGCTCACTGACTTATCCTAGTACAAAAAGTCTAAAGGAACAAAAGAAGAAAATTACAAACAAAGACTTTATCTACTATTCACTAAAGCATGGAAGTTTCACCAACTCATACAAGTTGGTGAGTTATCAGAGTTACAGCAGAAAGTTGGTCAGCTTTTTGAAAAGTAGATCAGGAAAGCATCTTTTCTTTATCTTTGAAGAAATCAGTCTTCACAGCAAAATAGCTTCAGAAGACTTTGTCTTTGAAGCTTCGGAAGATTTCATCTTTGGCTTCGGAAGAACTTGGCCTCTGGCTTCGGAAGTTTTTACACTTGGAATATTTTTCTTGTTAAGTGTAAAGCTTCCGAAATAATTTCTTCTAAACTTTTGGCTTCAGAAGACTTTACACATAGAGTCTTTTAGAGAGTATAAAGCTTCCGAAGCAAGTTCATCCTTGTTCCTTAGTGCATGTTGGAAGATCTTTGGTTGCATCAGCCTTATAATCTTCAAGTAGATCCTTACAAAATCCCCTTAGGCTGATGCTACAAAAATAGATAGATTCTTCAAATATTGATAGTCCTCATTAAGATCAGCAGCAAACCTCTCTTCATCATATGGTTAGGATCCTTCAGACTCTCATAGAATCTTCACATGTCTTAGAGATCCTGTAAAGGAAGGGAAAGCATGTCTTGCTAAAAGTAGACATCCTGACCTCCTTGAACTCTAATGACATACCATTTGTATGGATTGTCAGCAAAACTCCAGGACACAATGGGTCTTACAACTGCAAGAGGCTCTACTCTGATGGGAGTTAGTTGAGCAGCCTCTTCATGCATTTCCTCAGGATGTTCTGACTCATCCTAAGGTGTAGAGGTGGATGACTTAGTTTTCTTTTTATTTGTAGGGGTTCTTCTGGCCATCCTTTTTCTCCTCTTTGATGATTTCAACTGAGAGGATTGGTCTTCAGCACCAGATGGTTCAGTAGTGTTAGTTGGCTTCTCTTCTCTCACAGGTTCAGAAGGAGAGAGAAGAGGACCCTGCTGTAGATCAGAAGATGAAGTTGGCTGAGATGCAGCTCTAGGTTTAGGTTTTGTTGTCTCAATGGGTTCAACCTTTACCTCAACTTCAGGTTGAGGTGAACTTGATGGAGAATGTAAGTCCACAAGCTCTCCCTTTTTGATTTTCTACTTGATCACCCTTATATGCTCATCCATTGTGGATAAAGACATAGGACCAAGCCTCCTTCCAAAGAATCCATACAGCTTCAAGAAGCTCATCATCCTTTGTCTATCTTCAGACTTCTTTTGGCTTTTGTGGATGATGGCCCTTGACCTTGCAGCTTCTTTCCTTATTTCTCTTAGCAGCTTTTCTTTCTTTTATGGCTTTTTCCTCTAGTTGCTTGAGATATTCAAACTCTATGTACTCAAAGGATAAGGGAAGAAGTGTAGCTGCCTGATAGAGTTCTATGGCACTCAGGTAGTTGATCATATTCATTCTTTCAGCTTCCCTAACTACCTGAGGTTATGCATGTGCCATAGTCTTTGTCTCAGGACTTTCTTGAACTGGGGAGAGGACAGAAGCATGTTTATAGAGTCTGTTCAGTCTCCTTTCTTCCTTAATTTTGAGGAGCAATGCTGCATCCTCTGCCTCCCTCCTCTCCTTTGATAGCTTAGTGTCAGCCAGCTCATTTAACTCTTCTAAGGGGAGAGAGATGAGTTCATCTATATTGTAGTTTTGGTCCCCAGGTAGTTTACCTGGCTGCCCTTAACTCGTCTTCTTGAGTATTTGGCCTATGGGCAGCCCGGATTGCAGCTTTCATGAAGCCTGAGGACCTACTTGAACTCTCTCCCCTCAGCTTCCTCTTCCTCTCTCTCTTCTCCTCCTCTAACTACTCAGGAGTTAATTTCCTTTTCCTTTTGTCAACCATAGGCCTTGGTGACTCAGGGTGGATAGAACTTTGGCCTTCATTGTTTGGTTTAGCAGTCAAGCTCTGGCCAGAGAGAGGTTGTGAGACTCCTTCACCAGCTGGTGCCTCACTAAGGGTACTGGGTGCAGAGAGATCCTGTCTCAAGGTTCACAGGCTCAACCTCTGGGCCTTCAGTCAAGGTTTTCCCTTTGAAGCTAATCTCAGGGTCCACCTCAACATCCAGTTGACCAAAGATCTCACCAGCTAGCCTCTGTCTATATAATTTTGATCTCAATGTGAATTCCTCTAGCACCCTATTTTGAATCTAGTCTACTAATCTTTCAGCTTGTCTGTTCTGGCTTGGGTTGATAAGTGGAAGATTCACCAGATTGATGCACTCATAGAAACTCAAGTTTGAGAAGTTGAAGATTTCCAGTTGACCCTGAGCTCTAGAGATCACAAGAGCTCTTTGTTTATGTCATACCCCCATCCTATAATTGGATTCTCAGAGGGAGCATACATTGCTCTTGGAATTCCCTCCTCAAGCAAGTGTTGAATGAGTAAGTCTATGTTCATGACTTGAGGAGGTTGCTGACTCTGGACAATTGCAAGAGAGGTTGGTGACTCCTTTATGTCCATACTCTGGGAGGAACTCCCAGGTTTTGTGGTTGTGAGGACTTTCTCCCCTTTTTTGGTAGCATCACCTTCTTACATTAGTGAGCTGGGGGTGTCATCCATCACTTCCATAGGTTTTTGTGGACCTGGTTGAGCCCTCTTTAAGGATCTCTCAGCTAACTAGCCCTTGAGATCAGTGATCTTAAGTTGCTGGTCATTGACCCTTTCTTGCAAGATAGTCACCTGAGATTCCAGGTGAACTATCTTTGAAACTAGATAGGTGCATGTGTTTGTCAGTTTGTGCACCCTATGTTTCAGACTCCCCTCATCTTCAGTTGAAGAATCACTAGGGGATGAGAGAATTGGACCTAAGTCTTCTTCCTCATCACCAGCATAGTGGTTTTGGCTGCTGGATATCCCCTGCATCATGACAACTTCTAGAGAAAAGTCAAGAGGCTGGGTTGCCATGGTTGAGGTCTTACTGATGTAATCACTTTCTAAAGTGAGAGCCTCTTCCATATGGATCTCCTGAACATGTTTAGGAAGACCCATCTAAGTTGTGGGTATATGATTTGGGTTAGACCTGGGTGAGTCAGGGGTACTCATTTCTCCTTGAGTGTGGGATGAAAGGAAAGACTCATTGTACTCATTGAAACCCAAGTCCTCATCATTATAGAAATCAAGGCTGGGAATAGGGTGGTTTAAGTTCAGCGGCTGGGGGTGGTAACTATCCCCTAAAGGTTGATCACTTGAGTGTTGAGACTCAGAGTGATGGCTTAAGGCTGTTAGGGATGTGAGCTCATCAGGCTGAGCATGATGAATCTCAGCACTGATCATTTGAAAGATGGGAGTGGTCTGCTCCTTAGGGGAAGTGGGAGCTCGAGATTCCACTTCCTACTGTATGGGTTGTGATATGGGGACCTACACATGCTCAGTAGTAGGTGCAGGGGTTCGTTTGGTTTTTCTTTTGTAGGTGATGATAATTTGAGGCTGTGGGGGTGGAGTTAAGGTAGAGGGTGTGGGTTCAACACTAGCTGCTGCTAGGTTGCCACCCTGAGCAATGAGCTCAAACATTTTTGGAACCAGGGCTGTTTCTACCTCGAAGAAGCCAACAGTAGGCTTTCTTAGTATTTTAAAGATGCTGGGCTTCATCTGTCCTAATTTAACTTGTTCCCCTCAACTGTGAGCCCAGTTCACAGTTGACAATGTGCTGGACATATCATGGGAACATGTAGTATTCTAAGGAGTCTAAATTAGCAAGTAAATTTGTATACACAAATTGAGAGTACCTGTATTTGACCCTCTGAACCATTCCATGGACTATGAAGGAGAGGTCCTCTGGAACTTTATCCCATCCTCCATGCTTGTTGGAGAGACTGTGCATGATGACATGGAGGAGGTATTTCCATTTGGATGAGACCCTCCCCTTCCTGAAGGTTTTGACTGAGAAGTCACCCTCATAGCCCAACTGCTGAAAAGAATGGTTGATAGTAGCTTTCGGAAAGGGCAACTCACCTTCTTCATCATCCAGCTGAAGTGTGAGCTTATGATGGCCAGAGTAATGAAGATTGTCCTCCCCTGCACTATAGCAGATAGTGCCTTCTCCCCATCCATGGTGACCTCTTGGCAGGTCCTCCAGAATGCAAGTAACTGATCTAAAGAGGAGGATCAATAGTAAGGGAGGTGAAGTAGTGAGACGCTGAAAGGTATCGACAGATCTCTGAGAAATGAGGATCTTTCTCAGAGTCCAATACAGCAACCTGATTGTGTTATCTATAATGGTGCATGGTAAAGCCCGGTTGGTTTCGTCGATCAATGTTTGCCATGAAGGATGTTTGTTGGTGAAGAAGAGGGTTAATTAGGTCAAGAATTTGTTGAAGAAGGAAAGAGTGAGAAGAAGGGGAACCGTTGAGAATATATATAGAATGGATTTAAGACAAAGTTAATGTAAAATGATAAACTTTGAAATCCAAAAGTAGGTCCCACTTCTGAAAAAGCACCCAAAAAGGTAGTTTTCTTGGAAGTTGAAAATCTTTCGAAAGTAGTTTTTGCTTCTGAAGTTTTGAGAAAAAGCTTCCGAAGCCAATTTGGCTTCGGAAGATATTCTAAGTAAATTTGAAATTTTGGCTTTAGAAGAAAAAATCTGAGAGTTTTTCTTCTAACACATATTTGATTTCGGAAGATATTAAGTCTTGGGAGTTTTATTCTAAAGAGAATACATCTTTTGAGACATAATTGCTTTCAGAAGATATTTGTCCTTCAAATACATGCAAGTACTTAGAAGCATAGTTAAGCTTTGAAGATATTCCCAGAATTTCTTCTAAATTTCTTATAAGTAGTTCTTGATTTGAAGACATAAATTTATTTCGAAGGAAACTTAAAATCTTTCAAAAGAAAATATGTTTTGAAAAATTTTCAAAAATCTAAGGAATATCATTAAAATTTTTCTTCCAAAATAAACTGGGCTTATGAAGGTGATAAAATAGACAACTTAGGACACACATTTTTTAGAAAAAAAGTTGATTTAAGTTTTTAAGAAAAAGTTACTCAAAGTTAATCATCCCAATAGCTGATACAAGATATTTGAATCTCTATTCATCAAAAGCTTTAGTGAATAGATCAGCATATTGTTAATTTGTGCTAACTTTGACTAATTTGATTAATCCCTTCTCAAAATTATCTCTAATCAAATGATACCTGATGTTGATGTGCTTGGTCCTTAAGTGCTGCACAGGATTCTCTGTAATGGAGATAGCATTATTGTTGTCTATGTGGATGGGAGTCTTTGAAATTGAATCCATAGTCCAGCATCTAATTTTGAATCCAAAGCACTTGAGCACAGTAACTTGCAGCAGCAATGTATTCAGCCTCAGCAGTTGATGCAGTGACACAGGATTGTTTCTTGCATTGCCATGAGACAATCCTTCCACCAAGGAATTAACATCCCCCAGGTGTAGACTTTGAAGTCATGTTGCAACCACCATAGTCACTATCTGTATAAGCTTTGCAGTAAGAACTCTTTGGATACCAAATACCAAGCTTGGGAGCACCTTTGAGATATCTAAGAATCCTCTTGACAGCAACCAAGTGTGATATCTTGGGGTTGGCTTGATGTCTTGAACAAAGGCATATGGCAAACATGATATCAGGCCTGCTGGCTGTTAGTACATAAGAGACCCAATCATAGCCCTGTAAAGATGTTCTTCCACACACTCCCCCTCAGGATCAGGTCCTAGGGAGTGGTTTCTAGCTATGGGTGTCTTAGCAACCTTACATTTAGTCATGTTGAATCTTGTAAGTATGTCTTGCACATAGTTTGACTGACTTATGAAGATGCCATTGTCAACTTGCTTCACTTGAATTCCCAGAAAGAAATTTTGTTCCCCCATGGCACTCATTTCAAATCTGTTCTGCATCAGCCTCTCAAAGTCTTTACAGAGCTTTGGATTAGTTGACCCGAAGATAATGTCATCCACATATACTTGAACCAGCATTAAGTCATTCCTGTCCCTTTGATGAAGAGAGTTCCATATATAGTACCCCTCTTGTAACCATGTTGGCAGAGATACTGAGATAGTATTTCATACCACTTCCTTAGAGCTTGGGGCAGCCCATAAAGAGCTTTATCAGGCTTGCAGACATAATCAGGATGACCTGGGTCTGGAAAGCCAGGTGTTTGTTTGACATACACCTCTTCATCAATCACCCTATACAGAAAAGCACACTTGACATCAAGTTGGTAGACCTTGAAATCCTTGGATGCAGCAAAAGCCAAGAATATTCTTATAGCTTCAAGTCTTGCCACAGGAGCAAAAACATCTGTGTAATTAATTCCCTCTTCTTGTGTGTACCCTTGAATAACTAGTCTTTCCTTTTTCTTAATGACAAGTCCTTTATCATCCTTCTTGTTCCTAAAAACCCATTTGGTTCCTATGACAGTCTTCCCTTGAGGAAGAGGACATAGGTTCCAAACCTTCTGTCTTCTGATTTGAAGTAGCTTTTCTTGCATAGCTTCAACCCAGCTTCCATCCTTCAGAGCCTCATCAACTTTCTTTTGCTTAATCTGGGACAAGAAACAAGAGTGCAGACAAACATTTTGGTCATGGGTTTGTCCTCTTGTTCTTACCCCAGTCTTAACATTTCTAATGATGTCTGTGGTGGGGTGTGACTTATGGATCCTTAGTTGAGGGATCACAATAAGTTGATTGGATAGATCCAGATTGGAGAAATTTAGATCTGGCAATGGAGTGTCACCCACCACATCAACACATTTATCAAGTATGACTTGATCCAATGAATGTGTGACATCATTTTTGTTGTCCTCTATGGAGTGGTTATTAGCATCAAGAAATTCTTGATCACTATCACCACCCCCATTTCCTCCTACATTTGAAGCTCCTTCTCCTGAGTTTTGAACCTCTAACCTCGAATTCGAAGGCACCTCAGATGTATCAGCTGAATTTGTCATGTTTGTGCAGATAGGATCTTAATTTGCAGGGCTAGTCACCAAAGGAGCTGAAGTTGTAATCTTGCTCGGCAAATCTTGGGTCAGGATCTCCTGTTGATATATTATTTGTAGATCATGAAACATTCTCATAAGACTTGTTAAAACAGTTGGTAACTAAGTCAAGATCAAATAGCCAATCCGGACCAGAACCTTTCACACTAGGAGTGTGCTCATTGAAGGTCACATTGGCTGACTCCTCAACTTCTGAGATTGTATACTCTATAAGCCTTATCTTGGGAAGAGTATCCAATAAAGTTTCCATCATCTGACTTCTCATCAAATTTGTCTACTTGATCTTTGGTATTCAAGATGGTGCAAGGATATCCAAATGACCTGAGGAAACCAATAAATGGTCTCCTTTTGTGCCACAGCTCATAAGGAGTCTTACCATGAGTCTTAACCACTAAAACTTTATTCTGCACATAGCAGGCTGTGTTAACTGCCTCTGCCCAGAAGGTGATGGGCAGTTTAGAGTCAGACAGCATGGTTCTTGCAGCTTCAATAAGTGTCATGTTTCTCTTCTCAGCAATACCATTTTGCTGAGGAGTCCTGGGAGCACTATATTGTCTTGCAATATCCTTTTTATCACAAAATGTATCAACGATTTGGTTCTTAAATTGTGTTCCTTGATCATATCTTATGGTCTTGACCTTGTGATCAGATTGATTCTCAATTTTCAGAATGAAATTCTTCAAGATCTTAGGGGTCTCATCCTTAGTTCTAAGAAAAAAGACCCAAGTCAATCTTATGAAATCATCTGTGATCATTAACCAGTAAGAGGTCCTTCCTAAACTCATTACACTAGTGAGGCCAAAAAAATCCATATGTAATAACTATAGGGGAGTAGTGATGAAGTTCATTTCCTTTGGTTTATGAGACACTTTATGTTGCTTCCCTTTCAGGCATGCAACACAGTGGTCATTATTTGTAAACTCTTTCTTTGGCATTCCAGTTACCAAATCATTCTTAATCAATTTATTCATGTTCTTAAAGTTTACATGGCACATTCTTTTATGCCAAAGAAAAACTCATCATTATTTGCTTTAGACAGAAAGCAAGAAACTTCTCCTGAGGGAGATGTTTCATGTAAATCCATCTTGTACATGTTCCCTCTCCTGGGGGCTCTGAGCAGGATATGCTCTTCAGGAATGGCCACCCCGGGCTTGAGAATAATGCACTCATGCTTAGTGAAGAGCATATGGTGTTTCTGATCACAAAATTGGGATACACTCAGAAGATTGTATCCAAGCTCCTTGACATAATTTACCTTTTCAATGCTGAGCTTACCATTTGTGACTCTACCCCTTCCAGAAATGTACCTCTCGATAGAGGTATTGCATGGAAGTTTCACTCCTAAATCAATAACACATGTAAATCTGCCAAAACTAAGAAAAATACTAAAAATGTCAAATCTTTTTGGAATTTTAGATTTTTTGTTTAAATTATGATATTTACAAGCTTGAATCCTTCACCTACGAGATCATACTAATCCAAAATCCTCTACATCTAAGAATTTAATGTTGGAATAGACGTAGACAAAGAACAAAGTTGATTGTAAGTATGTTTGTCCACTTAAACTCATGCAAGGATCTATTTTTAACACTTTGTGATATTTATCATGTTAAGGTTTGATTAGATATGCTAGTTGAGTACCCCACACTCAGAAGTATGGAAGAATAACCCTCCTCATAAAATGCAAGGTGGCACTTTATCACAACTTGAACCAGGCTACTTAGAGTATAAATTCTCATGATATGATCCACTTTGGGATTCTATTACACTTCACTTTGGAAGTTGATCCTCATTGGGATTCTTTTAGCTTTGATCCATATTGGGATTCTTTTCTTTGCCTTTTTGGCATGCATCAACACTTTTAGTGCAAGGTCAACTAGGTCTGTGCTCAGCACAACAAAAGTTGTCCTTATGTTTACTCCAGGTCTGTATTTACATACAACAAAGGAGAAACAGATGCTTTTATCAATGAGAAATTTATAAACCATTTTTGCATGGTGTGTTTAGGTAACCAGACAGGCAAACACTTGGAAAAGTCATTGCTTACCAATACCCAAAGATGGTTTGTGTCCACAATGCATATTGATTTAGTTCATCATAAATATGCTTATCTTGATTCCAAGCTGAGCCTACTGACATATCAAACAGAGTCTTGTAGTCTTTATTGATTTTGAAAAATAGATGCAGAAGATAGTAGATGAGTGTACTATCATTTCTCATGTAAATGCAGGAAGATTCAAAAGAAATATTTTTTGGACTTTTCTTGATTTTCTAATTTTTTTTGTGATTTTTGTTTTTGAGAAAATAAAGAAATGACATATGTGTTATCAATTCAATAAAGATCATCAACAGTTAGTCCATGTAGCAATATAATCAGACTAAGCAGATGGAATGAAACATCGATTGTTTCTTGCATTGCCATCATAGTTTCTGTGAATGATTGATGTCCTGCATTGAATCATGGTTAATTTCTACTCTATTTGGCTCAATTGCATCATAACTATCACGAGCAGGAAGAACGTTCCTGTCATGGGAAGGGATCAGCCACTACTAACTTTTCTTGGGTTGGCAGACCTCCATAACTGTCCCAATCACACTAGCAAATCAGTTAGACATTTCAACCCAGGCCATTATTGTCCTGAGATGTCCATTAGCATCTTTATATGTGACTTGCTCGTATGTGTATGATTTTGCTTTATCTGATGATATATGAGAGTCACCTCCTAAAATTATTTTCTTTCTCCAACATTGTTTTGTTTTTAAACCAACTAACTCAACTTTAGTTTGTTTAACAAAAGGATTTTTATTTGGCTTTTGAAAATCTTTTTGTTGGTTTAGAAAAGCTAGTTTGCTGTTGAAAATTTTATGGAGGTGTTGCAAAGGATCTTTGTCCTTGATCATGTTTGTTTCTCCTAGGCATGTGATCATATTCATCATAAGAATTATAGTCATGATTATAATAATTTGATGGATGTGATCTTCTATGATATCCATTATGCCAAGCATTATTCCTATATCTGTCATACTTATGTTGTGTGTATGACCTAGGATAATGTCTAGGTGTCCAATAATCATGAATATCATAATGTTTGAAATCATACCCATGCCGATGTGATCGAGGAGAAGAGTAGCTATGACGTCTGTTGTAGTACTCGTGCTTCGATCTTGGTGAGTATGACTCTGATGGATGATAAGATCTTTGACCTCTTCTATGTTATGATGTTGGAGAGTTGTTGTATGAACACTCTGAAGTGGTATGATTCTCCATGTCGTAATTCAAGTAGTAAGGAATAGGTCTGGATATTCTTCTCTTAGGCTTGGATGATGAAAACTTCACAGCCTTTTGTCTTGGTTGTTTTTGTTGCTTTCTCTTGGGAGGTCATATATATGTATCACTCTCAGTGTTTTTACACTCAGAAGTGTTGTATGAATCTGAATTGCATGTCTCATAGAGAATTGGTTGTTGTTTTGGAGTCTCTAATGTAGCTTGTGAGGTTGATGGTTAGTTTGGATCAGGTGTAGAAGACTTTGTCTAACTTTTCTTCTTTCTTTTAGATCTGGTTTTCTTTCTCTTGACATGTTTTTTTATTTCTTGTACCTCAGGCTTCTGTTTGTTCTTTAACTGCATCTTAATCTTTGCCTTGAGTTCAGCCTTAGGCAATTCTGGTTCAAGAAATCCTGGTGGTTTGAATTTCTCATACAAAACCATAGCCTTTTGTTTGTTGTCAGGCTTTGCTGCTTTGGATTTCTATGGCTTTGTTTGTTTTGGATTGATTTCTTCATCACTATCATCACTTGCAGGATCTCCATGTTGACCATTACAAGAATGAAATGTTTCATTCTATGGTGATTCTGGTTTGAGGTCAGCTTTGGTGCTGTTTCAGGAGAAGTGATTTGAGTGATAGTGGATGGTTTGTCTGTTGGATGATGATCATGCATATTTGAATCTTCTTTGACTTGACTTGTTATTGAATTTGGCATTTCTGTGTAGTTATCATAGTAAGGAGGAGGAAGAACATGGTATGTAGTTCCAGCACTCTTCTTCTGATCTCTTTGTGCATCAAGTAGTTCTTCCAACTTGCTGGCAGTCATCTTTAAATTCTCAAGTTCAACTTCAGTTGATGCATGATCTGTTTTTGTATTTTTTAGAGACTCAGTGAGTCTTGTAACTTAAGCTTGAAAGCTAAATCTTTCTCCAAGGAGTTTGTCTACATCCTTTAGAAGAGAATTGATTTTATCTTCAAAGGCTTTATGTTGTATCTTCAATTCTGCATTTGTAGCCTTTTCTGTATTGATTGGTTGATTTAGACGCTCAATGTAATGTTGCAAGTTATTGATTGTTTTGGTTGTACTTGCTTCAGATATTTTGGCTTCAACTTCAGCCTTTATGTTTGTTAACTTCACAAAAAGTTCAGTTGATTGAGCATTCAGCTTGTGATTTTCTTTAAGCAATTTATCAACTTCTTTCTTTAATGAAATGATTTGTTTTGCAGAAGTTTGTAGTTCCTCTTCATATGAAGCTCTTTCCTCCTTTATCATGTATGATATATTGTTGCAATGTTTCCGATATGCTTGAACTTCATCTATGCATGCTAATGAACACAGATTGATCTTTCTGTCTTCAGGAATGTCAGGCAATGGAGGAATGTTTTTGTTGTTGATGTTTGTGGCTTTTGCAAGCTTAGTATTTAACTCTTCAAGTTTGATTTGTTGTTGAACCATTTTTCTTGCAACTGGTTCATCTCTTGAGTTAAACTGATGTTTTGTTGATTCAATGTCTTGATTTATGCTTCATCATTTCTTTGAGATTGTTCCATCTCTAACCTGCATTTTATCAAATCATTAGACAAAGTGTTGTTTGAGTTTGTAAGATCACATAAATGTTAGTGCATCAGTTCTTTCTCAATGTGATTGATGTACAACTGAATGTTTATCTTGTCAAACAATGAATTGTTGTTATTGTTTGATATGCTGCGGATATTTGGTTGGTTGCAGTTTTTGTTTGATTTGCTGCTGTTGTTTGAGTGGTTGCAACTTGGTTTGCTTTGTTTGAATTCTTGAAATCTCTTTCTACCTGCAGCAAGAAAGATAGTTCGGTTTCTAGAAACACGAGTGTTAGTGAATGATGTTAAATTTTCCATTTTATTTAAAAGCAAACAAAAATGATTTGAAATTTTGTTTTGTGTTTAAAGCAAAATCAAATTTAAACTTTAACTGAATCCAAAGAACGTCGAAACTCAAATTAATTAGATCGACCTAATAAAAGAGTTAACTTTGTTTGATTACAATTTAGTTAAGCTCAATTAATATTAATCAAGCTTAATTAAAAAGTAATAAAATTTGGATCTCCCCAATTAAAATTAAATGATTTTTTTAAACAATTTTAATTAAACCCGATGCAATTAATCAAACTATAATTTTGACACAATAAAATTCAATCAAGAAACGGGTTTAATTAATTAATGTTTTAACAAATCCCCCAAAAAAAATATTGTGATTTTTCTTTGTTTTTTTTTAAAAAAAAATTATATAAAAAACTATTTATATTTTGCTGGTCAAAATAGAGATAAAAGTCAAAATAGGAAATTCTATTCAAACAAAACTCCCGAAGCTTTCTCTGCCCACACTCACGATCTCTCGATGCTCTCTTTCCCGATCTCTCAACTCCGGTGAACCCGAAATCAATAATTTTCGGTCAACCCAAATCGACCAACAATTTCAGATTTTTGGGGGTTCGATGGAGATTGTCGGAGGTCGAAGGTCAATGGTCGATTGAAGGTGATTGGGGGTTCTTTTGTTCTGATCAAAGGTCGACAGGAGTTTTGGGTGTCTGTTCGATGGTGGTGCTCGAAGGTCAACTGTTGATTGAAGTTGTTGCGGTTGTCCGTTGTGTGTTTCAATTTGTGTGTCCGCTGTATGTTTCAAATGTTGATCCGCTGTATGTTCAAATTGTTCATCTGCTATGATTCAATTTGTGCGTCCGCTGTGGCCAAATTTTCATTGTCAGCTGTAAATTCTGGTAGAATGTCTGCTGTACGTTTCAAGTTATTTATGCACTGTGAGTTTCAAGTCTAATTGTCCGCTGTGGACCAATTTTGCTCATGCGCTGAGTGATGATGAATGGTAGCTACACGTCCACTGTGAAGTTAAAACTTTGTATATTTGGAACAATGTCCGCTATGGAGTTAACACATCCGCTGTGGATGTGTTTTTTTCAACAGTTTGATTATGTTGGTGATATGTGTGTGGTGTATGGTGTTTGATGGCGGGTGAATGGGTGTGGATAGACTTCTGCTCGTCTGCTTTGAACTGAAATATAAGCTGAAAAGATTATCACATTGTGAGTGTTAACACATCAGCTGTGGTTGTGTTTGGTCATCAGTTATGAACACTTAGTCAAATTTCCTTAGACAAAATGGATGTTTGTCAGCTGTGAAATTTGTGCATCAGCTGTGGATGTAATACATCAGCTATGGACACTTGATTGCAAAAATAATGAAGATTGTTAGCTATGGAATTTGAACATCTGCTGTGGAATTTGTACATCAGCTGTGGATGATAGAACACTTAGTCAAAAATCAAATACAAGTGTAATTTGTGTAATCTTTGTACACTTTGATTATGAATGAAATTTCAATTTCAAATACATAACTTGTTGTATGTATGATTGTTGAATGATTCTAGAATGATTGTATGATGAACAAATGTATCAAAATCTGAATCAAATCATAGATTTGGCTGATTTTCAGATTTCAAAGCAGTTTGACTTTGAAAAAGTCAAACTTCACGTTCTTGAATGAACAAACTTTTGATTCTTGGGTTTCTAATAGAATTTGATAAAATCAAAGGTTATAACAGTTGTAGATAAGTGATTCTAAGCTAAAACAACAATCAATTTCATATAATCATCATCTAAACTCGGATTTAGATGATGAACTCATGAAGAACACAATAAAGAACAAAAACCCAGATCTAAAAATCAATGTTCAAAATGTATGATTTGGATGTTGAAAATGATAAACGAACCTTAGATTTGATGTTTCTAAGCTAAAACCACTTTCAATTTCAGCTAAACAACATCAGATTCATGATTTTTGATGATTTTCCTCAAGAACAGTGAACTTCTCTCAAGAACAAAAAATTTTCAAAAATCTTCAATTTCTAGTGTTGTGGATGTTTAATTGATATGAAACTTTGCTGATGTGTTAGTTATCACAAACTAAAGCTATTAGAAGCTTAAATTCGATCAAACAACAACAAAGTTAAAATTGCACGTTCATGAGCATTTAAAGACTTGAAGAACAGCTTTGCTTAAATCTTCAAATTAATGGCTCAAATGAACTTTGATGTGAAAACTTGCAGATATTCACGAAATAACAAATCTAAGCTAATGGTAGCTTGATTTCATCAAAAACAAAAACAATTTCCAGACCATGCTTGTGGTTCAAATTTTTTAGAAAAATTTGAAGAACAAGGAGCCAAGGCTCTGATACCAAATGTGGAAATTCGATTCTGCAGGATGGATCGAATATTGCAATCGTATTGTTTCGTTTATCAAATCTGTGATGTGGAATCTCACAGACCTGTTGATGATTTCAAGTGAAGATCTGATGCAAGATATAATGTATGATGATGAAAGAAAGATGAACAATTCAAGAACACATATTCATAAAATATATCATTCATTCATATGTATGTTTGCTAGAAAATTACAAGGGAGTTTGCAAGAGGTTTCTCTCTCACACACACTCAACCTAATGGTTCTCTCACTAGACTAAATCTGAGCAATGAATCCTTGAATGCTTGAATGGTTGATTGGAGTATAAATGACTACACATAGTCAATTTATACTCTTTTACAAAAATAAATAAAATTACATTTAAGCCCTAATGATTACACAAATATCGTTCAACGTCTGATAAATTCTCTGTTGCTGATGCATGACTGCCAGATGCTGATGTCACTCGGGACGTCCGCTGATGTTGACTGTTAACTTTGACCACGGTTGACCAATTTTGACCAAGTTTGACTTTGGTCAATTTTCTTCTTTTTGATCATATTTTCAGCGTAGCTTTACCGTGTCAGTTTTGGTAATCATCATGAGATTTGGCACTTAGGTTTTGGTAATATCATCTTCAAATAGTCCAACAGGAAGAAATCAATCTTTGGCTTCAGAAGACTTTGTCCTTGAAGATTCGGAAGACTTCATCTTTGGATTCGAAAGATATGGTCTTTTGCTTCGGAAGATTTGATACTTACCATAATTTACTGAATTGCATCAAATCTTTCGAAGTAACTTCCTTCTACTTCACATGAGCATGCCGAGAGCTCTTTGGTTGTTCTTTGGTTGCATCAACCTTTAAGTGTATTCCTTGCACTTGTTTTAGACGAACAATCAAATCGGGTAAATCTACCCAGGTTGGGATGTTATTGATCCTCTTTGGTTTAACCAATTGCTAATTTTTGGACTCATAACTCTGATATTCAATTTTTAATGAGATCTGTAAAGTAGAAAATGTGTTAATGCATCACAAGTAAGAAGAGGGTGTCATTGTGATTGCCCAACGTGCGATTAAATTTTTGTTCTAAAACTGACTGAATATGAAGAAGATGAATGCACTCGTGTATGTAACAATAATAGCATACAAATCATATCATTCTCTAATTTTTATTTATAGCCTTATAATCAAAGTTATTGCATTGTGACTACATTGCATTTGTGGTTCCCATCCACAGGTCGTGCGATTATGTCCTTTTACCAATCTTTTTTCACAATATATTATAATTTACTTATAACTCACATGCTCCATAAACATATTCATATCTATACTAATATTCATCATAGGTTTAAAGCAACCCATAACTTGAGGATGAACATAGTTCACTACATTCCCTCTACGTTGCTATGCTACAAGCTATTTTGTTTGCATTATTCCTATTTAAATAATCACTTTTCGAAACTTCTAGATTTCAAGCAATAGTAGCAAAATTAGCAGGAGCATATGGTCTATGATATTAATATGAATTAGTCTTAAAAGACTTTAAAATATTATATGAATAGAAATTATAGTTTCATAAGTCCTCAGGTCTACGATGATTATATATATGGTCCCATATGTATTCACTACTTGTTTGATACTTCAAAAATTTCAACTCATAAAATAATAAAACACCAAGAAGACGCTCTTTGAATTGTCTCTAGCGTTAGTTCGTTTGAAGTCTGTTGGGTTCAACAATTGATAAACTGAAGCTTTCCAAACCACAATCAAAGCCAACTGAAGATCTCATTGTACAAGTTCAGAGACCAAGTTGATAAACAGAACAAAACAAACACAAGACAAAGTCAACATGACAAAGTCAACATCAAGACCACTAGAAAAGTCAAAATTAGGTCATGATGTAATAACACTATAAATAGAACCACTAGTGCCACTTGTAAAGTGTGGTTCTTGCAAAGTGTGTGAGTGGCTTGTATTTCTTAAGTGTGTGTTTTTCATGGTGTAAATCACCACCCAAGGAGAAATTCTCTCCTTTGGGTGGGTTTGATGTTCATCCATCTTTGTATATGTTTCTTCATTGTAATTTGTTATTCAACATCAATGAAATCATAATATTATATGTTACACACACGTCCTTGTTCTTCGATTCACACACTTCCACCCGTCTTTAATTTTGATTTCTAGATCTGAACATGATGAATCCTAAGATCCAAGCTCAACGAATCTGAAATATTGATTCAGCAAAATAAGGCCTTTAAATGGGTTTTGGGCCACTTTTGTGTTTTTGAGCTTTGATTTCATTCCGTGCACTGCATCACAAATGCTCATGTTTTGAGTAACTAATGCAAATGTTAGCTTACTTCAAACAAATGCACATCCAACAACATCAACATCATCAACAGAATACACAACCTCAACATCAACAACAACATCAACAACATCAACATCAACAACATCAACAATAACAACATCAACAACATCAACATCAACAACATCAACAACATCAACAACAACACAACAACTTCAACAACAACAATATCAATGAACATATGATGAATAGTTGACATCAATAACAAGAAATGCAAGAAAGATGATGAACAGATGCCTATAACAAACAAGAAAACAAGACACATAATGAATACGGATGATTGCAACCAACAGGCACATCCATTTTCACATTCAACAGAAACGAAGAAATCAACCTTTGTCACATAATCACTGATCCAATCAAGGATTTGTACAACTGTTAGAAACTCTTTTTGAAGTACTTGGAACCATCCATTATCAAGTTAATTCAGAGATTCAAAGAGTTAAAGTGTCTTCAAGACTGACTTATGTTCCTAATGCTGTTTATTGAAGTTCAAAGCCTCATCATATGCCTAATACATTCTAATCCTTTGAGTGTGATATGAACAAATAGTAATCCAAAAGTGATACACCTCATATCTAATACATTAAGTATTTTCAAAGAGATTCTATCCTTTATAAAAAATACATTAGGAGAAGCTTAATCTGAGGGGGAGAACTACAGTGAACTGTGTCAGAACATCAGTTGATCAAGAAGACATGTGACAGAGAAGATCTTCAAGTCAAAGTTTGGCAAGCATCAGTTTTGGGGGAGTATTATTGGGTTCAACAATTGATAAACTGAAGCTTTCCAAACCACAATCAAAGCCAACTGAAGATCTCATTGTACAAGTTCAGAGACCAAGTTGATAAACAGAACAAAACAAACACAAGACAAAGTCAACATCAAGACCACTAGAAAAGTCAAAATTAGGTCATGATGTAATAACACTATAAATAGAACCACTGATGCCACTTGTAAAGTGTGGTTCTTGCAAAGTGTGTGAGTGGCTTGTAGTTCTTAAGTGTGTGTTTTTCATGGAGTAAATCACCACCCAAGGAGAAATTCTCTCCTTTGGGTAGGTTTGATGTTTATCCATCTTTGTATATGTTTCTTCATTGTAATTTGTTATTCGATATCAATGAAATCATAACATTATACATTACACACACATCCTTGTTCTTCGATTCACACACTTCCACCCGTCTTTAATTTTGAATTTTCGGATCTGAAACTGATGAATCCTAAGATCCAGGCTAAACGAATCTGAAATATTGATTCAGCAAAGTATTTTTTTATTCTATAAATTCTCTCCATTAGGATCTTATTACAATCAAATTCTACTAAAAAATTTCGAATTAGACTTCTGATCTATACGAATCGTATTTGATTAAGAATCACAGAATTAAGTCGAATGCGAAGTAAATTCGAATTAGATCTTCACTACTAGAAAACTACAATAGATGACACGCAATGCGCGTCATATTTGGGGTCAGATGACGTGCATATGCGCGTCAAGGAATAGGTAGTCATAAATAAAAGATGACACGCATCTGGGCGTCAACTTTTTATGACGCGCGGAAGATGACGCACGTTTACGATGGGAAATAGATGACGCGCATTGCACGTCAAGGAAGGGATAGTCATAAATGACAAGATGACGAACATGCGCGTGTCATCTTTATGAATTTTATAACGCGTTCAAAATGATACGCAATGCAAGTTATAAATTTAGCTGCTTTATAAAATATATATTTATTATTAAAAATTTACCTGCTGCTTTTATAAAACTATAAATCAATAACTGTCGAATAACTGTAACACAAAATTCATTTAATTAAATACTAAAAAAATTATAAAGTTGTTCCAGCTTCACATGCAAATACATAAAGTTCTAAATTCATTTAATTGATTAATAATGTAGCCCTATGTCACGAAATCAATCCAAATCAGTGTTGGTGTATTCAGCTTTACCTCATTCAACATAAGAAAAAACCAATTTTAGCAAATTAAACTTGTGAATTTGGACCATCCAAATAAACTAACAACCAGTATGTTAATCAACCTCCATTCCATAATTTCTAACTAAATCACCCAAATTTTCAAATCCCATATGTAAATTAACAAAATTCAACTATTTTATATTACTACTACTACCTGGTAACATATGTGCATGCGAGGCCTTTTCTTTTTGAATGTTAGATCAAACGACCATGTTTAATGTTAAAGAGACTAGATCAAGGATAACTCTTTCCATCACCGGATCCTCTGATGCATTTCTTCTTGATCTATAGCAAGCCCTTCTGTTGACTCAAATTGCTTTATAAACACAAACTTAGTATAAGTTAGTTTAAAATTTTCAAACAATACTTACAATATACAACGTATCGTTAATCGTATTCACGTGATTCTACCGAATGTCAGGCAGGAATCCAACTCCAGAAAAGAAAAATCAGTCCATAACAAAGTAAAACTCACATCCATGTCAAGTAAAACGCCATTCAAAATTTACAAGTACAAGTGAACATAAATAATGAATAAGAAGATCATAAACACAATTTCAATTCAGTTATTGAATTAACACACATTAAGGAGAGCATATTTAAGAAAGTCGTTCATAAAGGATTCATAAGAAAATTATGTTTTGAAAGTGATCAATGATACAAATTGTAGCAATTATGTTTTGACACTATTTGTTACAGAAGTTTGTTTCCTCACTCCTTCACTTATGTTTTTTTCTAATACAAGATGTATCAATGAATACAAATCAAATTATTGGGAAAAAATTCATATCAGATTCTAAAGCCATATATCAATATTGTTGTTTATGTAGAAATCATATCAACATTTAACAATTGTTATTTTGACACCATTCTTCAGTTGATGCATCATTTATTCATCAGCTTCCTCATCCCATGTCAATACTATAAGTAACACACAAATTAACCTTTCTATACCAGGTGTAAACTATAGCTTTCTTTGCCATCTAAGCATCCATGTTGGTTCATTCTAAACATGAAGGCAGGAGTTCATTTACAAGACCGATGATATCAAGTTGCAAACATTGCTAAACATTAAAACTAGTCCAAGAAGCCATGTTGAGAACATTGCTAAACGTACTTTCACGACCAAATCCAAGTTGCATATTGTTGTTAACAAATATTAACGTAGTAAAAGGTTTTTAAGCAATAATCACCACAACTTAAAATATATTAGTGGTCATTTTTCGATGTTCGAGCTTATAAAATTTAGCCACTCATAAAATATATAGCTTATATATTTTACAGCATATAAAATCTAGCAACAAATATATAACTTATATATTTCACTCATAAAATCTAGCCACCATATATAACTTATAAATAACTTTAAAATCAACTAGTTCGATGTTCAGTTGTGGAGAAAAAAATAGGAAACCTTATCGGTTGTGTTGAGATAGGTTAAAATAAGAGTTTACTTGGATAATAGTTGTCAACAACTGACCTAACTTTCAAATTGAATTGCGCTCAACAACCGATCCAACGATCAAATTGAACCACAAGCGATTCCCATCTTAATCTTCATTTTATTGTCGCAACATCCATCTTTGTGCCTCCGCTTGAAGATTTGATTGTGTTTGCTAACCTAATGGGTACTGTATACAAAAGCAACCCATTAATGCAACTACATTGCGCTATAAATTGTACCTGAGATGCAGTTAAACTTGGCATATTTTGGACTTGAATGTGCTAGCTTACCAGCCTTTATAAAGTTCAAACAACAGCCCAAAACAACATAAAAATGCAGTTAAACGTGTAGAATAGTTTGGTCCTTGGTTTACACACTAAATTTCAGCCTCTTTTTTTAAGATAAAATAAAAGTAAAACCAATAAATTTATAGACATTTTGCTGCTATATTTGCACCAATCCATAAACAAAGCTATATCTGTTAGACATATAATCTCTAGTACCAAACCCTAGGTGGTAGTTGATGTACCTACAAATAAAAACAACTTGGCTTCAAATACATAAAAAGAAGCAGGGTAATGATCAGAACCGTGTTTTTCTTTATTCAAGTCCTTAAGAACCGATAGAAAACACATTAATTGTTGTCATACCTTCCTTCATGTAGCTACAAAATCAAATTGTATATTAACTTCATTAGTTTTTTGTAAACCCAATATAATAAGATGGAGATACAACATGGCTACGTTAAGAACTGAAAAAATTAACTAATTTCTAGGATTCTATGACTAAATGCAATAGAGCAAAAAAGGTAAATAAACTAACATAAATAGAACACAGATTGTGAGAAAACTCATTAATTCATTCAACATAGTGGGAAAACTTGATAAGATGTTCTTTGGTTTTACTTGATATAGAAAATGGTGGCTCGATTGAGCATCTTTCCATTTAACTTATATCAATTTTACTTTTTCCTTCAAAACAAGTAGGGGATGGATAATGATAAAACTAAAAATGAAGTAGAGGCAAAAATGAAAGATAAGAAATTATACCACTCATTGGCTCATTTTTAGATGAACAATTCACTAATAAACGATTACAGGAGGTGTTGTTTAAAAGGGGTTAATGTTAGTAAATAATGATTAACCTAACAGTAGGAACATTAATTTACCTGAGATTTATATTTGTTCAAGGATAACATTTTGTTTAGCGATCCATAGGAGGTGTTGTTTAAAAGGGGTTAATGTTAGTAAATAAGTTTTTTATATTTTATTATTTTTTTAAAAAGTCATACCTAAAAATCAAGTATTTATTTATCTTTAATATGAGTATAGTATTGCAATATTTTTAAAACAATATTTTGATATTTTTTCACGTTACACAATGTTATTTACATATTTGATGCTACATACATACATATACCCAGTAGACTTAATTTAGTGTTAGTGCTACTTTATATATTTAACACATTACTATATTACATACTTATACATAGTGCTAATTTACAGAGTGCAAGTGCAACTTTACATATTTTACACATTGCTACTTTACATAATGCACTTCGTATAATAGCGTGCTATTTTACATGGTGCTACTTGCACGGTGCTACTTACACGGTGCTACTTACACGGTACTTACACAGTGCTACTTTTCACAGGTCTGATATCACAAGAGTAGAGTGAAATTGCGTTTCTTAGAAACACTAGCACCATGTGAATTTTTTAACTTACAAAAATAGCACATAATCACCACATACAAAAATCAAAACAGTGTTACTTAAAATTTTTTAACATACATGTAGATAAGAATCACTTAACATAAAAATAGCACACCAAATACAAAAGATCGATTCCTATTACTTATAAGACTAGAAACGTTGATTGACTCAAAACCGTGTTGTTAATTTTAATTTTATAATAACAAATGTTAAAGAAAAACCTTGCATTGATTCAAAACCGTGTTGCTTATTCAAAAATATATAACGACAAAATATTATATAAAAACAAACCTTGAGTGATCTTGATCGATTGTATACTATTGAAGATCTTGAATAACATTAGTCATTAATGATTCTTTGTTTTTTAAGTCACAGTTTAGATGACATAAGAAGAAGATGATTAAAGTGTGACAACTCATCCAAAACTCACACGATTTCGATTTCCTTGTGCCAATGCAGTAGACCAGTGATGGAACACTCACCATGTAACGCAATTTTCGGGACGAAAATTCTTTCAACATGGGGATAATGTGACATCCGGTAATTTTTCGTTACCAAACTCCGTTAGTTCCGTTAAGTCTTGCATACACGTGTCGGGAGCACACACTAGTTGTCGTTGAACGTTGGTGACTTAATAATAATTAATAATGTTAAATAATAACTTCTATGTTGATTATTGGTTATGCTTATGTGATTTAAATGTTAACTGTAATTTTATCGCGTAACGTGGAAACGTGTATATTTATTTCGTGTGTTTTGTGGCAAATGGAAATTATGCATGATTATTATTTGTGACTAATGATAATTGTGTTTAGTAGTTAAAAATTGTTTAAAAACTCTTCAAAGAGTCTAATTTTTATAAAATACAAAATGCAAGGGTTTAAAGGGTATTTATGCAAAATTAAATTAATAAAACAAAAACTCTAACCCTAACCACCATAATCGGCCGCGATCGACCTCCCCTCTCCCTCTCCTCTTCGAATTCAGCCCAAGAACAAGCAATCATCTTCGGTTTTGGTCGATTTCAAGGCATAGAAATCATCAATTGCGAGCCATTACACGTTTAAAGCTTAGATTTTGTATGTTTTTGATGAGTCTTCATGTTGGCCGAATGTTTCATGCGAAAACTGCAAATTGGTGGTTGATTGATGCCTAATTGTTGATGTTAATGTGTTTACTAGATAGATTACATGTTAATTAACGTCAAGTATGCAATAAAGGTTGGATTTTTGCAAGTTTTTATGGAAATTACATTAGGGCCGAAACCCTAATTCGAAACTTGCAATTGGGGATCGATTTGTTGATGTTGGTTGGTGTTATTATGTTAGTTGGATTGTATATATGCTAGTTAACGTCGATTATGCAAGAAAGCTATGATTTTGATACGTTGTTCATAGGTTACTAATAATAGTAACTTTATTTTGCATGAATTGATGATTGGTTGATTGATGAATGTTATGGATGTGTTGGTGATGATGATTAGATGCTAGATGGTTGATATGAATGTTAGGAATTCAAGAATGCATGTTGTAGTTCATACCTTACTAAAGATAGTAACTTTTGGGTATGAAAGTTGATGAATCATGATGATTTGGTGTTCTGATCATACTAGATGTTGTCATGGACTTGAATTGGTATATACTTGATGAATTCATGAATGTAGTGTGAGTTTGATGAATTTGGGATGAACTTTCCCAAAAGGGAAACTTTAATTGTGCAAATCCTTGAATTGGATGATTTGAGCATGTTTGGGATATTAGGATCATGCTAGTGTGTTCATGGATGGTTTCTAGGGTGACTAAATGTGTTGTTTATGTTGTATGAATGTTGATTTGGGTTGTTACTTGTTTTGGCCTGTTAGTGGAAAAATCATGGTATGAGTTATATAGGTAAGCTAGGACTTTTGTGGATTGATGATTGATTAAGAATGAACATTTTGGATGTTATGAGCATGATAATAGTTGAGTTTCGCATGACTTGTATGATATCTAGTTGTATGATGATCTAGTTGGTACATGTGGTAAATGAAGTGCTATATGTAATCAAGTTGTATGTGAACATGTATGATATGTTGTTGTGTTAGTATTAACGAGTTATCACTTATAATGTCACCAACGGGTCAAACGGGTCAACTGGGTCAAATGTGTCTTGTCTTTCTTAAACCTTGAGTTCCTTGGTTTGTAGAACACTTAGGGTTTCATGCTGATTTTGTGTACACGTACTTATGTACTCTTGTGTTCTAGGTGACCTTTGAAGGTTGTCTTTTTCTTTCAAGTTAAGCTCTAAGTTAATTCTTATGCGTATCAGGTGAGTTCTTGCCCCACTCTTTTTACATAATCTCTTTTGGGGAGATGGCATACTGTTTACAAACGCTTTTATATATGAGTGTGTATAATTTGATATAGTGCTGTTTACCATGGAAAGTCCTCACACTTTCAGATTGTTAATATTGACTAGCGGGGAAATTTTGGGTAGTACTACTGGGTCTGACGAGCCCCACCTGTGCGACTCGAGGTCAAACGGGTGCAATACTATCCTAACTTATATTCGTCACGACCTGGTAAGTCGTGACGGGAGGCAACAAACGTAACACAGTCAGCTTCAATCGCGAGATCACTATGATTAATATTTTTATGTTAATAGACTAGCTATCTATTGCAATACACTACTTATGCTCTGGAAACTGTTGATTGGTTTATATTTTAACGCAAACTCTTGAACTCACCAACCATGTGTTGACTTGTTTAGTATGCTATTCTCAGGTTAAGGTTGTCAGTTGCCTAGGAGCACGCACACCAGCATCGTTGAGTTGTCTACATTTGTTTGTTTACAAATTTGGGATTATTTTTTATATTAAACATTTGTGTTTGGGGCGCGTATGTTTTGCGCATTCTCTTTACATACTACTTGTTTTGGGTTTTCTGTTTTAAAAACGCTTCCGCAGTATTTTAAACGTTAACTCTGGTTTTGTTTATTAATCATATAGAGTCGTTCTTGGTAACTAATGACTGAGATCCTGGTATGTCACGCGCCTCGCGGTAAAACCCCGCACGCGGATTTTGAGGGTGTGACATAAAGCGAATTGGGGAATTTTGAACCGGTGAAAAAAATACCAAATTATGTTGTTGATTTTTGTAAAAATAGATTAGGAAGGATTCAAATAATATTTGCTTAAATCAAGGGGTTGCTAAAAACAAACAAATATGTAATTCCTATTGTACCATTTAATCCTAGTCATCAACTAAACAATATGGCACAAATGTAATGGTTCTCATAGTTTTTATTTAAACTATTATTTGTATTAGATCATACTTCTATATATATATATATATATATATATATAGACACACATGGGGGATCAAAATAACATAAAAATAAAAAAAATAAAAATACAACAATATTTTCCTCGTTTCTCTCTTTCATAAAAAAATAAAAAATAATTTTTTTACGAAATTTATTTTACACATGTGTAATATCGGATTTAAACATGTGTAAATCCGTTGTTACACATGTGTATAACCATATTTACATATATATAAAATGGGTGGACAATTTTTTAAAAAAGTTATATCAATACGTTGGAAAGGTAAAAAAATATTGAAACTAATAGTGAAATTTATTTAAAAAAATGATGTCGTGAAAAAATATTATAAACTTTTAAAAAACAAATGAAAATGACATGTGACTTGCATGTGACTAAAATTTGTGTCTCATATTGATTTCTAAAATTTTCACAAAAAAAGAGTGGTTCTCAAAATAACCCTGCCCTATATATATATATATATATATATATATATATATATATATATATATGTATATATATATATATGTATATATATATATATGTATATGTATATATATATATATATGTATATATATATATATGTATATGTATATATACATATATATATGTATATGTACATATATATATATATATGTATATATACATATGTATATATGTATATATATATATATATGTATATGTATATATACATATATATATGTATATGTACATATATATATATATGTATATATACATATGTATATATGTATATATACATATGTATATATGTATATATACATATGTATATATGTATATATTCATATGTATATATGTATATATATGTGTATGTATATATACATATGTATATATGTATATATGTATGTATATATACATATATATATGTATATATGTATGTATATATATATGTATATATATATATACATATATATATATGTATGTATACATATGTACATATATACATATGTATATATACATACATATATATATACATATATACATATGTATATATACATATACACATATGTATATATGCATACATATATGTATATATGTATATATACATATATACATATATGTATACATATATATATGTATACGTATACATACATATACACATATATATATATATATATATATATGTATATATGTATGTATACGTATACATATATATATGTATACATATATGTATATATGTATATATACATATATACATATATGTATGCGTATATACATATATACATATATGTATGCGTATATACATATATACATATATGTATGCGTATATACATATATACATATATGTATGCGTATATACATATATACATATATGTATGCGTATATACATATATACATATATGTATGCGTATATACATATATACATATATGTATGCGTATATACATATATACATATATGTATGCGTATATACATATATAGATATATGTATGCGTATATACATATATAGATATATGTATGTATATATATATATATATATATATGTACATATACACACATATATATACATATATACATATACATATATGTATATATATGTGCATATTCATATATATGTATACATATAAGGGAGAGATCCGTTGAAAACTATATTATAAATGAAAACCATAAAAACTAGGGGTTATATATATATATATATATATAAATACATGTTATAAAGTATACAACTAATAGTTGCGTATATATAGAGATTATGTATATATTAGTACGTGTTACCTAGTGAACAACTAAAAGTTATGTACATATACCTCATACAAGTTACGTATATGTAAGTCGTTTCGTCATCATCGACGTTCCTTGGAGTTTATATTAAAAAAATATATAATGACCTCAAAAAATAAGGTTAAAATTTATTTAAATATAATTTAAACAATTAAAAGTTAAATCAATTATAAACAATGTAATTGGGTAGTGATGGTTTATACGGTTCTCAATTTTAAACGTGGTTTTCATTTGATCCATCTCTTATAAATATATATAATGTATATGTTGGAAGAACATGAATAAGAAAATGAATATCCATATCTCATTCTTTTTTGTTTATAATAAATTCCTTTTTTTATCTTTATGAATTAGTCTACTTTTAATACCCATAACCATATAATTGAATTCATAAAATTTACGTACTTCTCAAATAATTTCCCATGACAGTTGAAAATTGTTCTTATATATATGTACATATACATATACATACATACATATATATATATATATATATATATATATTTATATATATATATATATGTATATATATGTATATATATGTTTTATATATATATATATATATATATATATATATATATATATGTATATATATGTATGTATATATATGTATATATATGTATACATATGTATATATATAGGGGGGGTTTTCCTAAAAAAACCAATAGTTATGTGAAAACTAAAGAAAACCACAGAAACTAATAACATAATTCATAAATTTTATGTTATTTTAATTGTTAAAAGGTTATTTAAGTATTTGTTACATATATGTTGAACAAAAATACAAGAATGAAAAGTCTTACATATACGTAACACTATGTCAAATGAAAATGGTTACGTATGCGTAACCTACATGTGACGTATGTGTAAAACCATGCTATGGTTTTTCATTTGATCCATACCCTTATTTATATACACAGAAACACAAATATAAAGGCTAGTGATAAATTTCTATAAGTTATGTGACTGGTTTCATTGGTTTCTCTAGTTTTTTCATAACATTGTGGTTTTGTTAATATCCCTCGTCTATACATATGTATATGTATATATATATATATATATATATATACACACACACACACACATATATATATATATATATATGATGTATATGCTGGAAGAACATGAATAAGAAAATTAATATCCATCTCTCATTCTCTTTCGTTTATAATAAATTCTTTTTTTTAATCTCTATGAATTAGTCTACTTTTAATATCCATAACCATATAATTGAATTCATAAAATTTACGTACTTCTGAAATAATATCCCCATGAGAGCTGAAAATTGTTGTTCCATACCTACTCTCAATCTCCCTATTTTGTTTGAAACGATTTAAGTCATCACACAATTGCCGCCCACAATTGAACGATCCATGCTAAAAGGTTCGAAACAAATGACATCAAAAAGCGTCACTTAGTTTCATTATCATCATTGTTGTTTTGTTTCGATCATGTTCATCATCTTCAAACAAATGATACCAAAATAGCTTCAGCAAACGGTTACGGAATATTTTGATCAAGGTTTCGTTGGTTTGGTTTGGTTTGGTTTGGTTTCGCTATTCACTAAATCCTATATTCAATTTTTCCATGTTCGAAAGATTAAAATATTGGTATTTAATTTAGACTATGATTATAATCAAATTACTATTTGACAAGCTCAATTTAAATGGGAGAATTTTTCTTCTGTAAAGTTTGTTAGCTTTAAGTATAATAATTATAAATAAGTTAACTATAACAAGTTGATATTCTTAAATACATATTCATAAAAGCTATGTGTTGGAAAAATCAACAAAAGTAACATTTTGTTAGTTACCCAAGTTCTACAATGAATGTATTGCAAACAAATTTAAAGGAATATCATATCACGTGAAATGCCGTTTTTAAACTAATATTACAAAACACTAAACATGGTGTGACAACAGGTAATTCAGGTCATTATCTGTACCACCCCTAATATACTTTCAATACATTAACGCTTTTTAGACTTAATTTTTAGTTATTGAGTAGTTCTAGCTTGCTTTCGTGTCTAGGTTTCCTATTTTGTAGTACTTAAAATTTTTCATCACATTCCTAATATTACGACGAACACGAGCGCGTTGTTGATTAAATATATATTTTCTGAAGCGTGCAAAATAGACAAAATACATTGGAAATTATTTTCATTTTACATTTATTGAACGATCTTAGTGGTTGTTAATTTAAAACCACAATAATCCATATCCTAGTTAAGATTGTGTTTTGAAATTCTTATTTGTATAAGATTATATATTTATAAACATATATATATATATATATATATATATATATATATATATATATATATATATATATATATATATATATATATATATATACATCTTTATATGCAAACATGGGTGTATTTGTATAACCATAAAATTCACCATTAACAAATCCGCATCCCTTTTAAAACTTAAGTCCCATCCACTTAGTTACACACTTATTTCTTATTTTTATATATGAAAGACCATTACTGAAATGCATGAAATCTTACAATCTCATATCCACACAATTAGACATCCTTACTTTTCAAAATTATATATAAAGACATGACCATCCTGAAAACACATCTTCTTTCTTATTTTAATTTTATTACCATGCTTTAAAATTTTGACACAAGATTTAATAAAACATATCTTCCAAAAAGATCACTATTCTTTTAATTTTACCAATTTTCCATCGTCCTCTTCTCTCTCTCTCGGTTTTGTCCTATTCATCTTTAAAACTCAATAATCAAACTAAAATATTGTAGTTTCAAGATCTCTCACATGTTATGGAGGTTTTCTAAGGTGTTAATCAAGTGTTTTGGTCGACAAGTATCACTTATTTCTTCATCCACCTTCTCTTTATTTGTTAAAGGTGAAGATCAACCCTCTAAACCAACTTTTTCTAGATTTACAATGTATTCGGAAGTTGTAAGCTTGTTTTGTTTGTGAAAACTAATCATTTATAATTAGTTATTTTCTTAATATAAATATATTTTTTAAGTTTCAAGAAAGGCTACAAATATGACTAAGTTGTTGATTTATGTATTTTACTAACATGATAAATTATGAACAAATACATGTAAAAAATCTATAAAACATGTATATGTATTTGGTTTTATTTTAGTAGATCTAGAAGAAAAATAAATATATTCGTGTTTGGTTTATAAATCTAGTAACCGGTGTATAAAAATATTTTTACTCATATAAGCTTATGTCATAATATGATTTAAGATTATGAAAGTGCAATATTTAGCACTTGGATGTAAATTATTGTGGAAAAGGTCTATTTATAAGTTATGAACCGTTATCTAAAAATCATTTGTTATAATATATATTTTGACGAAAATACAAGTATATTATATATTGTACATAAAGTTTTGTAAAAAAATAATAAATTGATAATTACTTACTAAAATATATATAATCATAATATTATATATTATAAGTTTAGACAAGTTAGGCTTGAGTTAGAAAACTTACGTATTTTAATAAATCTGAGTATTAATATGTATGGATTATGTGATAATCATATTTATTGTATTATATATTCTATATAAATACATTTGTATAATTCTAAGGCGTATCACCAACGGGTCGTTGAGTCTCATATTTAAATACAAGTGGTTTTCAAATAAGTCTAGATAGTTGGGTGAATGTTAATTTGCAACTTGGATGTTAGTGTATTATTTTACACCATAGGTGTTCTAAATTGTTAGGGCATGGCTAGGTCGGGCACTTCTAGTTTTTGGGCTCATTGCTAGAATTTGCATTACTTTCATGTGCGTTCGCGCCCCCTTTTGTTTTACTGTTTTCATACTTGGGGGGGGGGGGGGGGGGCGAACATGTTAAATTACCAGGAATTAGTATTACTTGAACGATATAAATATAAAAATACATAACTATAAATATTATATCGATGAATCTTTGGGTTACCACATATGTGTCTTCACTATCATACCAAGATTTTAAACTCTAAGGAAGAGTATGAATATTCACCATTGACTCCCCAGTCGTCCACTACATCGACTCCAGCGGAGTTACCGCATGTTTCAGATGACGAGGAGCCTGAGGAGGTTTCCGAGACATCTCCCGAGAGGAAGATTCCTGATTCTACCGTTGATGAGGAGGTCAAGCATACTCAAGGGGAGGAGCCTGTGGAGACTCCAGTGGATCCTGAGCCTATTGCAGGGATACTTCGTTAATCCCCCGTTCAGTAAGGAGACCTAGAGGTGCACAGGTCAAGTTCACGCTGAGGAAGATGGTTCGCTTGCCACCTAAGAGGAATTTAGCTCCTTAGGATACTGATGCCATAGAGACTACTAAAGTTGTCATGGAGCCTAAGCGTAAGAGGGCTTGAGCATCAGCTAAGAGGTGGGAGTGGTTTCCTGATCGATTATAGGAGTGGGCTAGGTAGGAGGAGATACCTTCGACCTATGAGGTAGGAGAGTCATCCTATTCACCTCGTTCACTACCTCTTACCGGAGAGCCTATGGAGAGCGTTGTTTCAACATTGGTGGCTCGTTATGTTTGTTTTGATAGCCAGATCAGCAGACTTGAGGACTGAGTGGAGTGTATTCAAGAGAAAGGTAGCACCTTGAATGGTCGTGTGGAAGCGCTTAAGGAGACAGATGTGCTGGATGAGTAAGCCCGTAACCTTATGCATTTCAGATTGGGTGATGTTGACTCCAGAGGACATTGCTCAGCTCGCCTTATAACAGGTAGCAGCAGCTTTGGCATAGTATGATGCCACACAAAATGGTACCAATGGTAGAGGATCAAGTAGTGGTACTCGAGGCGGTGAACCCGGTGGAAGTGGCCCTGGTGGGAATACAGGTAAGGCCCATAAAAATAACAACTTTGAATAGTAATAAAGTTACTATATTCTTACATAAGTCAATCATCATCGTCATGATATTCGGCAATGTAGAGACAAAGAACTAAGAGAAAGGTTGTTCTTACAGAGCCTTAGTTGCTATAAGCCACAAAGTTTTAGTGGTTTCGAGGGCCCTAATAGCGTCATTAGATGGATTGATAAAATGGAGTCCATTTTGGATATAAGTAATTATGATGCATAGCAGAAGGTGAAGTATGCCACCTGTTCATTTAAGGACGTGGCACTCACTTGGTGGAATTTACAAGTGCAGACTTTGGGAAATGATGTTGCGTATGGTCTTTCTTGGGATGAATTAAAGGCTATGTTAATAGGTGAATACTATGATATCCGTCACCAAAATAGGTGCGTTGACTTTGACTTTGACTTTTGACTTTGATTTTTGTCATATTTGGGCTTGGTCTTAATTGGTTGTTCATTTCAATCTTGACCCAAATTTTATCTTAATGGGCCTATGTCAGAGTGTTGGGCTTAGGGTTTTTCTCAATAAGATAACCATTGGGCTTGTCATCATACAAGGTCCTGTGCGTTGAGCCTAATCAAGGATTTTTTAAAAGGTAAAACGCTAAAATTTACCTTAAAACAAACTAATCTTACATTCATGGGCTTTGCCTAAAGTCCAGTAAATAAACATGAATTAGTTCAAAAATATAAATTTATTCGATTTCTTAGGCATATAATAGCTCGTTGGAACCGTTTTAGAGCGCTGAATTTAAAAACGTAAAAATTGGTCGACACGCGATTCGAGACGAGATGGTCCAAGGGTCAAAAGGCCCTTGCCCCTCCCTTGCTTTCGGCCGAAACTAGACAAGGGGGGGGGGGATTCCCCTTTGTTTCCTCACTTTTGCAAAAATTCTTCTCCAAGTTATTTCCATATTGCAAACCCTAGCCACCATAAACCAAATTCACTTTGTTCTTCATCATTCCAATCAAAAATCAGACTCCTTGTGTCATTCTTATGAGTTTTGAAACAATCAAAACATTCAAGATCACATTCTAAGCAAGACTCGTTCGTCTTCTAATCTCTGGTAAGAAAAATCATTTCTTGATTATTTTATTCCTTGATCTACTTCAATTTCGATGATATTCATCGTCTAAACACAAAATCATCATCTAATATTCTTATATTCTTTATTTCGGATATTGGATCGTAAAAATCCAGGTGTTACGGTGTTGGACTCTCTAACCGATAAAACCCTAATTCTTAGACTTTGTATATTTTTTGAATCTATCAAAATTGGGTTGTAATCTTAGATGACCTATTTACAGTCAACATCTTGGACTTATAAATCATTTTTGAAATCATTAATCTTGTTCTTGAATGGATAGACATGTTGAGCGATCAAAACAACATATTAATCAATTAATGTTGCAAACCGGGGAAACTAAAATCCGACAAACTGTTTTGGGACTGAAAATTAGAATAATCTAAGTGTTTAATTAAAGTTTTCGACAACTAGAACCTGAAATAAACGTTCTTTATATACTCGGGTTGATAATGGTCAAATATTGAAGTTTGGGATGCAAAGGAACAAGACTAATGAACTGGACAGCTTGCTGCCAGAAAAATGAGATATTTTGTACAGAACATAACTTGGTCATAATACGTCCAAATGAGTCAAAATTTGTGTCTAAAATCAATTTCTTTGAGTCCTCTAACTAACCTAAGTGGTCTCGTGTCGTTTCAACATCGTTTGGTCCTCCAAACGTGGCGAACAAAACTGAAGGTCAAAACTGACGAATCTGGGCAGCAGATTGGTTTGTATTCATTGAGTCATATCTTTCTTATATTTTATCCAATGGTGATGATTCTTTTTCTAAAGTTTAATTTAAAGTATTAACTTTCAAAGGATACCTTCTATGCAACGATTCGTACCGTTTCGATCTCCAAACAGTATATACAAAACTGGTGCGCAATCAGATATATGTGCTGAGATGTTTTGATAAACTTAAAAATAAGGTTTGAAACTAAATAATCAAATAAAGGCAAGTCTTGTATTTGAAAGTTGTTAAATGAAATTTTAAAATAATAAGTTAATAAATTAATATTAATGTGACAATAAAAACCTTGATGGGCGTTAAGGACTGGGCAGCAAGGATTACACCCGTGTTGGTCATTTTGTTCTTTAGTAATCCTATTATGATTGTAATTTTAGTGCTTGCTTTTCATATTGTGGGATTTGGACTATACTAATTCAAGGTGAGTTCAAGGCCCATTTTTAATATATTTTACTTGGGGAAAAAGCATGCTCATGGTTTTGAACTATGTCGTGTCGTAAATATTAATTTGGGAACATCGTATGTGGTTTGGGTCATGGTTTGAGTCTAGATGATCATTCATGAGTGTGTAATTATGCTTGTGCTTGGACTTGTGCTTGTTCTTGTGACTTGGACATCATGGAGAGGTATTGTTAGTACTAACGGGTTGACACCCCCACCCTTATCGTCGGTATACTAGTCGAAAACTGACTGGCTTGGGCTTGCCCTTGGGTGAATATAATCCGGGTAATTGGACTTGGACTGATCTTAAACTTGTGTTGATATCTTGACTACTATGTTATCTTACTCACATACAACTTTCCGTACATGTTATACGGCAAACTATTTGTACTTTTAACATGTGAACTCACCAACGTATGTTGACTCTTTCGAGCATGTCTTATCAGGTAATGAGACTTAGGTGCTTGGCTATGGACTTTAGACAAGACCACTCCTGTGGGAGTAGTAGACATTTCATGGGACTTTTGGACTTGTTTTGGGCTTGTTTGTTTTGTTGAATTGTAATTGTTGGTTTCGTACTTGGGATTGTTTTAGTACTTGTGCCTCTTTATTCCTGAATGGAACTTTAGATTATTAATGCATTTATGGTATGACGTTTTGGAATTGACTAACTTGACACGTGTTCCTATGTATCGGGCGACCTCATGACCCATTTACGAAAAATACCTATAGTGATTCTCTTAGACCCCCCAATGTGTTATGACGATCCTATCCGTCGCATCCTCGTGTTTCCACTTCTAGCGAGGGTGTGACAAATACAGTCCTTGAAGTGAAGGGCAAAAATTGGTGACTGAGGTTTCTACCTACACTACCCGATTTCATGAACTCTCAAGGCTCGCGCCTCAAATGGCATACCTGAGTACAAATGGATGAAAGGTACCTTTATGGTTTAGCCCTTCAAATTTGTGGCATGGTAACTACTTCTAAACCTTCCACCGTTCAGAGTGTCATGACATTGGCAAATAGTCATCGATGATGCTGTTCGGATGGGTGTGTTAACCCAAACGGTTCCGAGAAGAGGACCGGGGAAAACAAAAGAATGTAGAATGGGAACATGAAGAATAAGTTTGGGAACAAAGAAAACAGAAGCAAGAAACGGTTAAGGTGTACGCTTCAAGCACACTAGAACCAAAAAATTATTTTGGTCCACATCCCAAATGCAACAAGTGCAAATATCATCATGTGACAACTTGTGAAAGTTTTTTATACGAAAGATGTAAGAGGATTGGGCAAAAAAATCAATCATGTCAAGTTAACTTAAAGGAGAAGACTGATAAGGCCATGCATGCTTGTTTTGAATGTGGTTTAGCAGATCACTTCAAAGGATTACCCCAAACTAAAGAACTAGAATGCACGGGGTAGATCATTTTTTACTAGCACTAGGGATGCTCACCATGGCCCGTCAGTTGTCTCTAGTACATTCCTTGTTAATAAGCATTATGCTTTTATACTTATTGATAAGGGTGTCGACTTAAGTTTTGTTTCTAGTGACTTAGACCTTTACCTGACTTGAAATTGAGTAAATTAAAACATAACTATACCATAGAACTAGCTTATAGAAAGTTAGTAGAAGTCGATGACATTATTTGAGGATCTACCTTGCAATTGGAGGATCATCCTTTAGTATTGATCATTTGCCCAATGAACTTGGTAGCTTCAACATTGTTTTTGGTATGGATTGGTTGTCAAATAATCATATCGAGGTTGTGTGCTACGAGAAGGTAGTTCGACTCCCACTCCGGGGCAGGGAAACGCTCGTAATCCAATTGAAGATATACCAATAGTATGGGACTATCCAGATGTTGGGGTTTTCATAAGTTTATCAGAGTCATTTTATCCTTATAAATTGAAAACACAGTTGAAATTGAACGAAAAACTTGTTACAGTTAATATATATAAACCAATTTATATATCTGTTAAAACCCGTAATGGATCGTTATTTGAAAAACCATGCTTACAAACAACCATAGGATGTTTAGAATTCTACCTCTTGAATGGCTCAGAGGAAGATGATCTTTGATCGGCAGCTTCCAAAGTAGGATACCTCAAGCTTGTCTACCCCAACCTTCCAACAAAACACCAGGCTACTTGGATTTTCTTCACTTGAATGAGTTTTGTTCACTGTTCTCTTCGACTGATCGAGAGAGCATCAACAGGAACACCGATCTGCACCTTTGTGTGTGTCATAAGTTATCAGAGAGAGTTGTTGAATGCAATCATATATTGCACGTCCTGTGAAACTGAATTTCAGAGTGAGAGAAAATTGGGCGGGACCCGTCCCTTTAACCCATCCGTATTTCTCTAATATTCATCCGCATTAGTAAATGTGGATGAACAAACTCTAACTGCATTTGTAAATGCGGAAGAAGAAACTTCATCCGCATTTCCTAAATGTACATCCGCATTTCCTAAATGTACATCCGCATTTGTAAATGCGGATGAGTAGTTCCATCAGCATTTCCAAAAATACACATCCGCATTTGTAAATGCGCACGATCAGTTTCATCAGCATTTCCTTAAATGCTCATCCGTATTAGTAAATACGGATGAAGAATTTCCTTCAGCATTTCCACAAATACACATCCTTATTAGTAAATGCGGATGAGAAACATTCATCCGTATTTCCTCAGTAACACATCCGCTTTAGTAAATGCTGATGAAGAAATAGAAATGCGGACAAAAAAAAGACTTGTATTGTTTGTTCAACCATTTGAATAACAATACAAAGTACTCTCTCTAGAACAAATTATCCATATAATTTATCCATAACACTAGTGCAAATATTTAGAAAACCAATTTCTAAATACTTTAAGTGGCAATATTTATTTACATGATCATATTATAAAATAAATATTGTGGGTATTTGTCTAGCTTGTTATTGGGTATGACCCGACTTGGATCATAACGTACTAGACACATCAATTCAATATGTGTCTTGGGCAGACCGTTCCCAACAATCTCCCACTTGCACAAGATACATAGAGAATTGATGCAAGCAGTAAATACCGCCTAACAACGGTTTACTACCCCTAATACGCATGATGAAGTGCCATCCAATAATATCATCTTCCTCAAGTCTCTTACTTGAAATGATTTAGGTGAAACAATCATTTATCCTTTTGTTACAGATGTCATGTTAAATCCAGAGACACAGAATGACCATTCTCTGTTGATTTAACTTAATCATGCTTTAGACATCATACTCTCAACAAATAAGAGGAACAAAATCCATTTTGACTACATACGTTTCTCACAATCACCTTGTATCACACCTGAAACTAGCCTTATGTACTGTCCATTATTTCAGAACAACAAAGAACCAGATCAAAGTATAATATTTGGTGAATATCAAAACCCAATATGTATCTCAGGTCGGAGGATACAATGATATTCGCCTTTACTCAAATTTACTTATGATCAATTACATAATTCCATGCTGTAAAATTTGAGAGCGGTTCAGTCCAATATTTGTATCCCACAAATATCTATGAACCTTGGTGTCAACCTCTTGCTCTATATTCATACCTTATGAATATCCACCAATCCAAGTTCATAATAGTCTTACCTTCATATTTGTTCCCACAAATATGACCGACTAGGGACGTTTAGAATAATAAACATATTCATGGATCTAAACTTGCTAAAATGGAACATAACTCATAGTATTATAATCATATATATATATATGTCAAAATAACAATTGTTCTGATATTTAATACTAAGTAGATCAAATCCAGTCACTAGAATATCGAAGACCTAAGGCACAAGTATGACTCTCATGTTTTGGCCTTTCAAGGAGCTTCGTGAGTGGATCCGCAATATTTTGATTGGTGTGAACTTTGCGAATACATATCTTTCCTTTTTCAACTTCATCCCTTATGTAGTTGAATCTCCGCTCAATGTGCCTTGTCTTTTGATGTGCACGGGGTTCCTTGATTTGAGCAATCGCACCCTCGCTGTCATAAAAGATCTCTAGGGGATCTTGAATGGTAGAGACTACCCCTAGATCGGTAATGAATTTCTTTAACCATGCAGCTTCCTATGCTGCCAATGAAGCGGCGATGTATTCTGATTCTGTAGTGGACAATGCTACCACATCCTGCTGAACTCTTCCAGGACACTGCCCCTCCATTCATAATGAAGACAAACCCCGATTGTGATCGAGAATCATCTCGATCAGTTTGGAAACTCGCATCCGTGTAGCCCTTTACAACGAGTTCCACTTCACCAGATCCGTATATTAGAAACATATCCTTAGTCCTCCTAAGGTATTTCAATATACTATTAACAGCCATCCAATAACTATTTCCTGGATTTTGCTGATATCTACTTGTCATGCTCAAAGCGCATGGCACATTCGGTCTGGTAAATATCATTGCATACATGATGGATCCTATAGCAGATGTATATGGGATTTCCTTCATCCTTTCTTGCTCATCCTTTGAGTTTGGACATTGAGATGCAATCAATATTGTCCCTCTTTGAATAGGTACCAAACCTTTCTTAGAGTTCTCCATCTTGAACCTTTTCAAGATTTTATCAATATATGCACTTTGGTTTAAACCTATCAACCATCTTGATCTATCCCTATAGATCTTTATTACCAAAATATAGGCGGCATCACCAAGATCTTTGATGGATAAACAACTTCCAAGCCAGGTTTTAACACCTTCCATGGTTGGAATGTCATTTCCAAGCAGTAATATATCATCAACATACAATACTAAGAATGTGATGATGCTCCCACTAGCCTTCTTATACACACAAGCTTCATCAGCATTCTTGATAAATCCAAATTTCTTGATCTCTTCTTCAAAACATTAATTCCAACTTCTCGATGCTTGTTTCAATCCATAGATTGATTTCTTTAACTTGCATACTTTATTAGGATATTATGGATAGACAAAACCTTCAGGCTGAACCATATAGACATTCTCTTCGAGATGTCCATTAAGGAAAGCAGTTTTGACATCCATTTGCCAAATCTCATAGTCATAATATGCAGCTATGGCAAATAATATCCTAATTGACTTTAGCATTGCCACAGGCGAGAAGGTCTCATCATAATCAACCCCTTGAGTCTGAGTGAATCCTTTTGCTACAAGTCTTGCTTTATAAGTATCCAAGTTTCCATGCATATCAGTTTTCTTCTTAAAAACCCACTTACATCCAACCGGTTTGGAGTTAAGTGGTGGCACAACCAATTCCCACACTTGGTTGTCATACATGGATTGCATCTTTACTTTCATGGATTCAAGCCACTTGTCATAATCCGAATTGGACATTGCATCACAGTACGTAGTTGGTTCATCCGAGTCAACTACATAGCATCCATCCATAAAAAATCCATATCTTTCGGGTGGATAGCTAGTTCTTACCAGATCTGCGAAGGTTTTGTGTCTATTGATCAACCACTTGATCATTATCAACAACCTCTTGTTGATTGCTAGTATCAACCAAATTTGTATCAGCTTGTGGTTCTCGATCCTAATCAAGTTCCACTGTTCTATCGGTAGTTCCTTCCATAAAGAATTTAGTTTCCAAGAACTCAGCCTTTCGAGCAATAAATACCTTTTGCTCTGTTGGATTGTAGAAGTAATATCCCATTGAGTCTTTAGGATATCCTACAAAGATACACTTAGTGGATCGGCTTTCTAACTTCGTTGAGGTGTTCTGCTTAAGATAAGCTTCACAGCCCCATACCTTTAAATATGATAACGATGGAACCCTTCCATGCCATATTTCAAAAGGTATCTTATCCACTTTCTTGGTTGGGGCCATATTCAGAATACGGGCCGCGGAGAGCAATGCGAAACCCCAAAATGACAGAGGTAGTGTGCTTCTAGCCATCATAGATCGAACCATATCCAATAGGGTTCGGTTTCTCCTCTCAGACACACCATTATGCTGTGGTGTTCCGGGTGGAGCAAGTTGACAAATCCCACAACTCCTAAGATGATCTTAAAAAGCATCACAAATGTATTCACCTCCTCTATCCAAACTAAAAACTTTGATAGTTTTGTTGAGTTGATTTTATAATTCATTCTTGAAGATTTTGAATGTTTCAAAAGCTTCATCTTTGTGTCCCAACAAGTACACATAACCATAATGACTATAATCGTCGATGAAGGTAATGAAGTATCTTTCACCATTCCTTGTCATTGCTTTAAAAGGGCCACATACATCCGAATGTATGATTCCTAATAGATCTTTTGCCCTTTGGTTAGTACCACTAAAGGGTTCCTTGGTCATCTTTCCTTGTAAACAAGAATCACACTTATCAAATGAACCCTCTTCATTTGCTTCCAAAAGCCCATTCTTTTAAGTGTTTGAATACGATTCTTGTTTATGTGACCAAGACGACAATGCCAAAGATATAATTCACTTAAACCCATTTTAAGTTTTTTGGTGCTTGACTAGTATAACGAGTTATTAAAGGATGAATCATCATGAACCAATTCATAAATACCATTAAAAGGCATAGCCTTAAAGTAAAATATATCATCCATAAAAACACAAATACCATCGTTTACAAACATTAATACATAACCATATTGTTTCTTAAGGGATACGTAAATTATATTCCTAGTCAAACTAGGAGCACACAAAACATTCTTCAAAATGACTTCCAAACCACTTGGAAGCTTCAAGATATAGTCTCCATGGGCTTCGACATCAACCTTTGCTCCGTTGCCCATGTAGAGACTAGTATCCCCCTTCTTAAAATGCTTATTTCTTTTGAACCCCTGCAACAAATTGCAAATATGAGTTCCACATCTGGTATCTAATACCCATGTGTTTGAAGAAATAACATTAAGTTCAATATGGATCATGAAAGTTGTACCTGAGGTCTGCCCAACATCCCTCTTACTTCTTAACTCCTCGAGATAGATTGGACAGTTTCTTTTCTAATGTCCTATCTCACCACACTCAAAGCATGGATCGTTCTCCGTAACCTTTGGCTTCTAAAGCCTCGGTTTTGGTGGTCCCGCTTTAGTCTTTCCCTTACCCTTTCCTTTGATGTATCCCTTGCTGTTGGTAAAATTTGCCTTGGGTTAGGGGTGATGCCTTTTCTTGTTGCTACCCTCATTGATCATGACCAGTAAAACCCTTTTACCCATCCCTGCCTCGGCTGTTTTGAGCGTTGCATGAAGTTTCCCAATGCTCTTGTCCCATCCATTCATGTTATAATTCACGATAAAAGTCTCAAACTTCTTGGTTAGACCATTGAGGATCAAATTCGTGGCCAACTCTTTTGAGACTGGACAATTCAGCCTTTCAAGGCGATCAATGTGGCTTTCATCTTCATCACATAAGATGACACAGATTGGGTTTCTTCCATTCGACATGCATGAAGCGCTCGAACCGTTTCGAAGCGCTCTACCCTCTCATATTGAAGGAGCACTTCCTTCAGCTGGGTAATCATGTCGTATGCCCTGTGTTGTTCAAAATCCTTTTGAAGCTCAGGAATCATGGTTCCCAACATGAGGCAAGAAACTTGCACAGAATCCTCAGTGTGCTTAATCCAATCTTCGTAGGCATCAACATCATCAGTGTTGGGATCATCGGGAATAGGATCGTCCAACACATATGATTTCTTTTCTTGCTTAAAAACAATTCTCAAGTTTTGAAACCAATCCATGAAATTATTATGGTTTAGACAATCCTTTTCTAGGATAGTTCTCAGTGACAGGTTATGGACGGTCAGGGATGTAGCGTTGTTATTATTTACGGCCATTACTACAATATAAACAAATTTCAATTTTAGTATTTTCAAAAGGACATTTTAATAATTAATACCCTTTCATGTCATATAGACAATTAATAATTCAAATCTAGACTCCAAAGTTACATTCAAATAATGGTTAGGTGAACTTTATCTCATTATTTAAATTAACAAGGTAGTCAACTTTTGACAATTGCAACCGATTGCAACTTCTAGTTTATGGGATCGGTTAAACATCTTTATGTTTAGTCGGCATGTTTAATCCCATCAACACCATTGTACGCCATGCTTCGGTGACCCTATTCACATGGTTTCTAACTCAAGTCATCCTACTTACACACACGTGTGAGTTTATACATACAGGTGGTTAGGTGACCTTTATCCCACAAGTATGCTAAACCCACCTCAATCACACAAGTTCCCTAAATGTGGTTAGGTGACATTTATCCCATAAATAGTTATGATTCGAGTGTTGTATAAAAGAATGGTGTTAAACTTGTTTAAAAGGGATTTTGTTTCCATTGATTCTAGTTATGAAAACATTTTGTACCTTACATTTGCATGCATTCAAATGCGTGGTACACTAGTGAAACCAATTTCCAAGGTTCTTTTACTTACCAATTTTATTGTGAAAACATTAACCTTTAATAAAACCATTTTATTACCCATGTTAATATTTCCAAAAGAACCGTTTGCAGCTTGTTATTGATTTGAAATTGTTTAACAATACATGTCCAAATATCACAAAACAATAAACTAAATCAACCATACAAGCAACACATATAACAACAAGTTCATAACCATTGCCAACTAATTTAATCACCACTTGTTGACCGAAACAAGTGAGTTAATAGGTCCATCCCGCATCCAAATGCTTCAAGTGTCCACTTTATGTTGTGATTCTTCCATTTGATTTGAGCTTCCAAATGGACTTAAAATTCTGCACCAAACCCCTTTGGGCCTTCAAAATATGTTTTTGGTTACTGGGCTTAAATCCCATTAAGAGCTATGAAGCCCTTTGGGCCTAAAATTGGCCCAAACCGAAAAACATTCTTGTTGCATCTTCTTTTAAAAAATTATATATCCTATATACATTTTCTAGTAAAAGTGAAATGCAACTAATCTATTTATTTTACATACCAAATGAAAATAAATAAAATACATAGCCAATAGGAAGAACAAATACATTTAATTATTACAACCCTTTGAATAATCAAATACAAATCACAACACAACCAAACACAAGGTCTCGGCTAGGTTATGAACATCAAGATACATATCCAAATATGTAAGCAAAATCCGAGAGTTTTCCCCTTGAATCACTGATTTTTGTTAATGTAAAAAAACAAACCGAATATAATGATTCTTGTCCAAATGATTAAATTTTCAAGATTACAATATGCATGTAAAGTAGAATCTTGAAAAAAAAAACATGGAAAACATAGACTTGAATTTTCAATCTGTTGGTGAATTAATAACAAGAAACCGAGAATTCAGTCCAGATGAAGCATGTATCCATATAACCGGCTCCGATACCATTGTTGGGGTTTTCACAAGTTTGTCAGAGTCATTTTATCCTTATAAAATGAAAACGCAGTGAAAATTGAATGAAAAACTTGTTACAATTAACATATATAAACCAATTTATATATCTGTTAAAACCCGTAATGGATCGTTATATGAAAAACCATACTTACAAACAACCATAGGGTGTTTAGAATTCTACCTCTCAAATGGGTCAGAGGAAGATGATCTTTGATCGACAGCTTCCAAAGTAGGAAACCTCAAGCTTGTCTACCCTAAGCTTCCAACAGAACACCAGGCTGCTAGGATTTTCTTTACTTGAACGAGTTCTGTTCACTGTTCTCTTCGATCGATCGAGAGAGCATCAACAAGAACACCAATCTGCACCTTTGTGTGTGTTGTAAGTTATCAGAGAGAGTGGTTGAATGCAATCATATATTGCACTTCCTGTGAAACTGAATTTCAGAGTGAGAGAAAAATGGGCTGGACCCATCCCTTTAACCCATTTGCATTCCTCTAATATTCATCCGTATTAGTAAATGCGGATAAATAAACTCAATCCGCATTTGTAAATGCGGAAGAAGAAACTTCATCTGCATTTCCCAAGTGTACATCCGCATTTGTAAATGTGGTTGAGTAGTTCAATCAGCATTTCCAAAAATGCACATCCGCATTTGTAAATACGGACGATCAGTTTCATCAGCATTGCTTTAAATGCTCATCCGCATTAGTGAATGCGGATGAAGAAATTCCTTCACCATTTCCACAAATGCACATCCGCATTTGTAAATACGAATGAGGAACATTCATCTGTATTTCCTCAGTAACACATCCGCATTAGTAAATGCGGATGAAGAAATAGAAATGCGGACAAAAAAAGACTTGTATTGTTTGTTCTACCATTTGAATAACAATACAAAGTACTCTCTCTCTAGAACAAATTATCCATATAATTTATCCATAACACTAGTGTAAATATTTAGAAAACCAATTTCTAAATACTTCAAGTGACAATATTCATTTACATGATCATATCATAAAATAAATATTGTGGGTGTTTGTCTAGCTTGTTATTGGGTATGACCCGACTTGGAACATAACGTAATAGCCACATCAATTCAATATGTGTCATGGTCAGACAGTTCCTAACACCAAAAGTCTTTCATGAAGATTTACCTAAGTTACTATCTCCAAGACAAATTGAGTATCGAATCAATCTTGTACACCAAGCTCCACCAATCGCGTAAGCCCCATATAGATTAGCACCATCATAGATGCAAGAATTGTCTAATCAATTGCATGAATTATTAGATAAGGGGTTTATCAGATTGAGTTTCTCACCTTAAGGAGCACAACTTTTTATTCGTAAAGAAAATGATGGAAGGTTTCGGATGTGCATTGATTATCAAGAATTGACTAAGCTTCCTATCAAGAATCAATATCCTCTATTGAGGATTGATTACTTGTTCGACTATCTACAAGGTTCTAGCTACTACTCGAAGATTGATCTACATTCATGTTATCACCAGCTGAGAATCATAGAGGAAGATATCCTAAAGACTGCTTTTAGACTCATTACGGTCAATATGAGTTTTTAGTCATGCCTTTTGGTTTGACAAATGCGTCTGCATTATTTATAGACCTCCTGAATAAGGTATGCAAACCATTTCTAGATAAGTTCGTGATTGTGTGTATTGATGACATATCAATATAATCATGAACGAAAGAGTAACACGCACATCATTTTAAGCTAATCTTAGAGCTACTCCAAAACGAGAAGTTGTAGGCAAAATTTTCTAACTGTCAATTTTGGATAAGAGAGTTTCACTTTCTTGATCATGTAATTAATAAGAAAGCCATACATGTTGACCCAACTAAGATTGATGCCATCAAGAATTAGGAAGCACCAAAGTCCCTGACCAAGGAATGCTAATTTTTAGGCCTTAGTGGCTATTAAGTACATTTCATTGAAAATATCTCAAGGATAACATAACCTTTGACATTGTTAACTCAAAAGGACAAGAAACTTGGCATAGGAGATAGACAAGAATTAGCATTTTGATTATTGAAACCAAAGTTGTGTAGTGCCCCTATCCAATCTCTCCTAGAGGGAACTGGCGATTTCGTCATGTACTGCGACAACTCGCACCAAGGTCTTGGGTGTGTGTTGATGCAAAAAGATAAAGTTATTGCTTATTCATCCTTATAACTTAAGGTCCATGAAAAAAACTACACCACCCACGACTTGAAATTAGGAGCTTTGGTATTGCATTTAAGATTTCGAGACACTACCTCTATGGTACAAGATGTATGATCAACATCGATCACAAGGGTCTCCAACATATCTTTAATCAAAAGGATCTAAACATGAGGCAACGTAGGTTGGTGGAATTTCTTAATGAGTATGATTATAACATTAGCTATCATACTGTAACACCTGAAATTTTTGTCAAGTTAAAGAGAAGAAAGCAATAAGAAGGAAAATAAAAAGTATCTTGAAATAAAGGAAAAGGAGCCAAAGTGGAGGGGGCCAAAGTGTAAAAGAGTAAAAAACTCAATATTTTATTATATAATAGAGTATGGCCGCCCATGCATTCACATCTGCTTTCTGCTTTTCGACCGGGAATAAGAAGAAGAAAGAGAAAGGATATTCTCTCGGATATTCAAGAAGAAGAGGCTAAAATTCACAATTGTTGAGTGTTTTATGTGTTCTTGGTTCGGTTTTGTTGGGTTTTCATCCTTAAAGCCGATTTTTATGTGTTCTATGTGTTTGGTTGTTTATTTTGGTGTGTTTTTAGATGTTTGAACTCCTGTGCATTCAAGTTTGGAGGAGTTTTACTTGTTGGCTGCATAGGTGAGATCTAGACCCTGATTTTTATGTGTTTTAAACTCCTTGGGGCTGAAAATGCATGTTTAAAAAGGTTTTACAACTATTTTATGTTTACCCGTATGTATATGTGTGTTTATGTTTGTGTTTATGGTTGATTATGTGTTGTTGATGCTTAGAATGATAGGAATAAGCTTTGAATAGGTTAATATGCAGATTGGGTTTGAAAATAAGTCTGAATTATTCATAACTGTTGGTCATGCGCCTGAAACTTTGACTTAGAAAACTTAAGTGAAGCTCATGCGCCCCAATAGTTCCCATGCGCCTGGAATTTTTGCCTAAATAGCCTAAGTACCAGCCCATGCGCCTAAACAGTGCCTCATGTGCCTGAAAATTTTCCTAGAACACCTAAGTGTTTAGTCATGCGCCCAAACAGTACCTCATGTGCCTACTAACCAAATGACTAAGTGTAGTTCATGCGCCCAAATAGTCTTCATGCGCCTAGAATTCCTCATGCGCCTATGTGTTGGTACGCCCACATAGTGCTCATGCGCCTGCATAGAGCTCATGCGCCTAGAACACTTAGAAATTTTCTGAAATTATGGGAATTAGAAATTTTAAGACTTAACCCTGGGATGTTTTGGTGGTTATGTTTATTCATATTATGCTTGTTTAGGCATGTTCTTGTGTTCCATATTATGTATTTATTGCGTGGCTTTACGTGGTGTGTTTATGCTCGTATACGTAAAGTATTATCGTAAATAGTGGACGATTAATGATAATGAAAGTGGAACATAACGAATGAATGAAAGTCTTGCAAGCAATTGAATAGAGGTGCATGACCATGTTGTCGTTAGCTCAACTGTGTGCGGTTTAGCTAACCAAAATGATGCACACTGGGTCAATCTTTGAGGTTGACGGGACCCTTGTGGCATGCCCTGATACCGGGTCAATCTTTAGATCTTCTCTCCTTAATTCCTCCTCCTTCTCCCTTTTCTCATCCTTCTCCTTTTCCTTGTTCTCCTCCTTTTCATCTACTTCCTCAACTGTTCCATCCTTCTCCTCCTTCTCTATTGTCTCAATCTCTTCAGCAAGTGTCTTCAAATTCTCCATCTTAAGAACTTTCTTAGCACATCACCATTCTCCATCTTCACTCCAAGTTCATTGAGAGAGTCTAGAAGTTTAACATATCTAAGATATGTAGTAGTCATGGTTTCTCCCCTTGTGAAATCAAAATTTTCGAACTTCGGTTTCAATGCATCTCTTTTGTTTTCTTTCATATCCTCTATTTGTTCAAATTTGTCCTTTAAATCTTCCCACAACTTTTGAATAATTGTGAATTTCTTAAAGCCATGCATGATGTTGTTGGGTATGCTCATTATGATCAGCCATAGAGTCTCTGAATCCACATCCATCTTCTTTAGATCTTCTTCTGAATACTTTGTAGGATCTTTGGGAACTAACTCCGCGTTCACCAGCAGCTTGGACCATGGGGACATGTGGTCCATTCAGAATTGAGACCAGAATTTCATGTCTTGATTCCTTTGAAATCCTCCATTCGAATTTTCCGTGTATCATAATCATGTGGTGTAAACATGGGAGGTTTGGTTTAAGTTCCATTCTTCAAATCATTCTTCTAGAAATGGCTACAGCAGTCATTTTATGAGAGGGAATGGGAAATTAAGAAAGGTGGTGTTTGATAGTGTGATCAAAAGAAGAAACAAGTGATTTGTTGAAAGGTAATCATCTAGAAAATCAAGAGCCAAAGCTCTGATACCACTCGTTGGATCGGACATGTTTGTACTAACAAGAACTTCCTCTTTGACCAATAACTAAGGGATGCGAAATCTAAGTTAGATACTTATTATCAAAACATAAATATTTTGAGGAAATGTAAAAGCACACATTGTTCTTTCAAAGTATTCACTTGATTAATCTAGTGTAAACAAAGTGTTATAATCGGTAGATACAATCAAATGGCTAAAAAGCTTGCCTCTAGTATACAAGTGTGAGGACTGTTGGATCATATGATGCTGGTGCAACCAAAACAACACTTAGAAAGATTTTGATGTGCTAAATGAAATGGTCTTCCGAAGATAAAGCTGCTCTTCCGAAACTAAGTCAAAGTTCTGAAGCTTAAAGAATGAAGAACTTCCGAAGGAAGAACTCAGTATTCCGAGACTGAGTTGTTCTCCTTCTGAAGTATACAACATAGAAGATCAAAGGCAAAGTCTTCCAGAGAATAAAGTCCTGATGACTTGTAGAAGTTCGGAAGAAGTTGTTTCTTCCAAAGCCAAAATGACCACGGAAGAATTTATTCTTCCGAAGTCATTTATCTTCAGAAGAACCAACTATGAACCAGTGGACATAAGTATGGTCTGATTGATAGGTCGCTACAACTCTGATATACTGCATGGCGCTTTCCCACGCCCATGTAGTTGACCATACTTTAATCCACTATTCAACCATCCTCAACTTAGTATAGTTGCAATTCTTAGTTGGTGACAAAAGGTAAGTCATGGACATGTAATGTCTACCTAATCTAGGATATTATTTTATCTTAGATACTTTACTTCTAGCAATGTAGCATTTGTCTAGTTGTAAATTCTAGCTGGTTTTCCAAGTATAACCGGCTGTAGATAGTAGTATATATAGTTTCTCCATGTAACTGAGTAACCATGCTTGTAAGAGTCTTGTAAAACTAAGTTGAGAAGTAATATACACAAGTATCTTGAAAAACCACTCTTATGTTCTTATGTTTTCATTAACTTATTATATTACTTGTGAACTTACTTAAGATTCTGCTTCATCAACCAGAGTGACATTAAGTAAGTTTGTGTGATAATCTTGTGTTGTGAGACAAACACCGATCCTACAATTGGTATCAGAGCATTTTAGGCTCTTTATTGTGAGATCTTACCATCCCAAATCACCCTTGCTTCTTCATACTCACTCACTTCACTCAAAAGGCTCTCAACCAAAAGTTCTCTGAATCTAAAATGTAAACTATGACCAAGGATCCCATCATCACCCTTGATGATTTTGGGACTTGGTGCAAACATATTGAAGGCTTCATCAAGTATCAAGATAGTCGCATGTGGAGATCAGTTACTCATGGTCCATACCAACCAAAGTTGGAATCCCCAGCTGGTAATGGTGCTATGATTGAGAAGGTCGTTAAAGACTTCTCAGATGAAGACTTCATGAAAATGGACATTGACTGCAAAGTTATGACTGTTTTGATTACTGCTAAACCAAACTCCATAATGGTAGGCTTTAAGCAATGCGAGTCTACCAAAGAACTTTTTGATACTTTGAAGCTGATGTACTCTGGTTCTGCTAAATCCAAGGAGTCAAAGAAAGATGTGATGAAGCAGAAGTTTAAGAACTTTACATATATTGTTAGTGAGACCTTGAGCCAACAATACTTCAGGTACATGGACTTGATCACCTCTCTTCAGTCTATAGGAGTGGTTCTTGAGAAGAGAGACATAGTAAGACAATTCATGAGTGCACTTCCTCATGAGTGGACTTTCTATTGTGTCTCAATCAAGTGAACTAAGAATCTCAACACTCTCACCATGACAGAACTATACAGAATCCTTGATGGCTACCGTATGGAGATGGAATCTCAGAAAAGCCATCAGATGAATAGACCCCCAAACCTTCCAGTCGGCAATTCTTTACATGTTGCTGAAGGTTCAAGAACTCCCCAGCTTCAGTTGTACCTGAACTACCCCTAACATCCATCATCTTCCTCTGGTCCATACATCACATTTTCTGACAGGTCTCAGCAGGCTTAACAAAATCCTTTTTAGGATAGTTGTGCTTTTGTTTCAAGAAATGAGCACTCTCGAGATTTTCAATTTTGTTTTGATGATGTAGAGTGTTTCAGCCCAGATGATATTGAATACATGGACATTGTCCAATAAATGGCTCTCCGGACCTACAGAGTAAAAAAATTCTTCAAAAGAACTAGAAGGCAGTTCCCTCAAAACCCAACCAACAGCAAATTTGGGTTTGACAAGACAAAGGCCAAGTGTTACAACTGTAACTAACTTGGTCACTTTGCATGGGAATGTAAAGCTCCTAGATCTAATCCTGGAGAAACTCAAGCCTCCTAACATCCTGCTACCCCTATAGCTACATCTAAACCCATTGAACAACAAACTACAGCTATTGCTCAAGAAGTTGATTGGAGCTTCATGGTGCAAGATGTCACTCCTGCTCAAGCTCTCATGGCTAGAACTGAAGACACTAAGGTATATGAACACCTCTGTACTCTAGCTTGTATTGCTAAGGTCAAATTGTATCAGGACTACAATATTGGAATTAAATCTGATATTGAGTCCTTAAATATACTAAAATCTGATTTAAGAGAGCAGAATCTGACTACAAACTCAAAATAGAAGAGTTAGAGAAAATTGTGTCTTCTTTAAAACATGAACATTCAAATTATAGGGCTCAAATAAAAGATTTAACCTCCATGTTAACAGATGCTCAAGCCCTGCTAGTGATAGCTGAGACTAAAGCAAAGAAGTATGCCATTGAAGAGCATAACTTCAACACCATCATTGCATCATCCTCCCACTCAAAGGTGTGTTATCAAAACAAAAGTAGGTTGGGAACCAATGAAATTGCTCCACCACACTCCTTTGTGTCTATTAGACAGCCAAGATGTGGTACTTATGAGCAAGAGGTTCCAACTGCTGACCCATTACCTAAAGAGCAAAAGAATGATGCAATAATGAAACCACCATAGGGAAGGATAAGGTAGAAAACCTCATCCCCCTCAGCTGATGATCAACCCTTAACCACTAAAGCTAGAAAAAACAAAATAAGGGCAGCAAGAAAAACTACCAAGAAGGTGGTTGAGACTAAGTTGAAGATAGACCCAAGGCAAAAGGGTGTATTTATATCAGCTGGATTTCAAGTGGTTGGAAATCCTAATTCAGGAAAAGAGTGTAGTACCAACACTCCTATCCAAATGAAGGATCAAAAATTAAAGGGGAAGGATGTTGAAGAAGAAAAGAAGTTGAAGAAACAACAGTCAACATACCCCATCAAAATGATCATTAAATGCATAATTTGTGGTCAGCATAACCACATGGCTCAAGATTGTTACTACAATCCAGCAATCACACACTAGGCATCTAATATTAAGAAAGGAGGAGTCAAGGATGGTTTCACAGTTGGACCTTACCATATGGTCCAAGTGTTAAGGAAAGGAAAGCTTGTTTCCAAAGCCAAGTTGCTTTTGGAAGAAACTCATTCTTTCGAAAGGAAAATAACTTCGGAAGACAAGCTAAAGAACAAACAAAGGAACAAAAAGAATCCTTTGAAACCTTCCAAGAAGAAGACTGCTTCGGAAGAAAAGGTGGTGACAACTTCTTCTGAGGAGAAAGAAGCCTCGGAAGCAAGTTATGCTACACAAGCCTCTTCAGGCTCATCAACACGGATTAACCATAGGATGGAATAGAAGATCAGAAAAGATACTGCTGCCCACCCATCTTCTTCACAAATTATAATTAAACCCCCATGGATATATTTGGGTTCAATTATATCATCTGCATTGGAAGAGCCCAAGACCAACAAGGCTTGGGTTTCCAATAGTAACTAAACATGTCACCTTATGTGCAGGAACATCCACCTGATAAGAATGGAAATATTTGGATTGTGGACAGTGGATGGTTCAGGCACATGACAGGGAACAGATCTCTCCTACAAAAGTTTGAACACTTTGATGGAGGTCCTGTTCAGTTTGGAGGTGAAGTCGGAGGATACATTTCTGGTGGAGGTAGTGTATCTAATGGTAAGTTAAAATTTGACAAAGTAAACTTTGTCAAACAGCTTGAACACAATCTCTTAAATGTTTCTCAATTCTATGATCAAAAGCACCAAATGCTTTTCACAGAACACGAGTGTATTATCCTCAAACCCGGGATGTTAATTCCTCGGGAATTGGTGCTTCTTAGATCTCCCAGGAAAGGGGATATGTACAAGCTGGATATGAACAATGCTTCCCCATTAGGTGTAGTATCATGCTTTCTTTCCAAAGCAAATGGTGATGAGTCAACTCTTTGGCATAAAAGAATGTGCTATGTTAGTTTTAAAACCATAAAAAAATTGGTTAAAAATAATTTGGTACATGGTGTGCCTAAAAAGGAATTTTTTGTAAGGACAACTGTGTTGCTTGTCGGAAAGGAAAACAACACAAGGTTTCTCACAAATCCAACGAAGTTAACTCTATCCAACCCCATTACACTTATTGCACATGGATCTATTTGGTCCTACAAGTATACTGAGCATTGGGAGGAAATCATATTGCCTTGTGATTGTTGATGATTTCACAAGATTTACTTGGGTTTTCTTTTTAAGGACTAAAGTTGAAACTGCTAAAACTTTAAAATCTTTTATTCTAAAAATTGAAAATCAAATAAATGACAAGGCAAAAAATCATTAGAAGTGATCAAGGGATTGAGTTTAAGAATCAAGTTCTTGAGTCATTCTTTAACTCAAAAGGGATTGCCAGACAATGTAGTGCTCCTAGAACTCCTTAATAGAATGGTGTTGCTGAGAGAAGGAACAGGACACTTATTGAGGTTGTCAGAACTATGTTAGCTGATTTAAAACTGCCTCTAACTTTCTGGGCAGAGGCAGTTAGCATTGCATGTTATGTGTAGAACATGGTTCTCATTGTTAAGCCCTATGGAAAGACCCCTTATGAGCTACGGAACAAGAGGCCATCATTCATTGGGTTTCTTAGGTCCTTTGGAAGTAGCTGTACCATACTTAACGCAAAAGACAATTTAGCAAAATTTGCTAAAATGTCTGATGATGCTATCTTTATGGGATATTCCTCAACCTTAATTTCATATAGAGTGTATAATATCAAAAATCAACAATTTGAGGAATCATCCAACATTGTTGTCAATGAGCACACACCTTGTGATAAGGGCAATGGTCCTGAATATATCTTTAATTTAGAATTGTTTCCAAACTATTCTAAACCATCTTGTGAGAATGTTTCAGTTGGAACAGGAACTCAAAGTGACCCTTATCAAGATTAATTGTTTGTGTTACCAAGACCTATTCCAAGTTCTCCAAGAGGAAATGAAGATCAAACTCCTTCTACTAAAAGTCTTGAAAGCTTGAATATCTCAGGAAATAATAGAGCTTTAACAAGTTTGCAGCCAACTGAGCCTCATAACTTAACATCTGCCAACTCAAGTATTCAACACCAAGCTGATGAAGACAGTGATCTGGAGTAACAGACAACTGTTGATGCTGCTTCTCAGCAATATACCATTAATACTGTCACACATTCATTGAATCAGTACTTATTGAATGAGTGTGAGACATCAGCTGGTGATGGTGTTCAAAATCCTGAACAAAACTTTTCAAACTTGGATCTATCTATGCAACTAGATGTAATTCCTAAGCTCAGCATACATAACACTCATCCAGCTGAGAACTTCATTGGGGATGTCTTAGAATGTATGAAAAGAAAAAGTCAGACCCATAATGGGAATATCTTCTTGTACTCATGATTTCTCTCTCAAATGAAACCAATGAAGGTGGATGAAGCCCTCAAGGACAACAACTAGATAGAAGCAATGCAAGAGGAGTTGCTTCAATTTAAAAGGCAAAAGGTATGGAATTGTGTCCATTGCCACCTGGTCAAGTTCCTATTGGAACTAAGTGGGTATTCAGAAACAAAAGAGATGATAGAGGTTTGATCATAGAAAACGAAGCAAGACTTGTTGTTCAAGGATACACATAGGAGGAAGGCATAGATTACACAGATGTCTTTGCACCTGTTGCAAGACTTGAGGCTGTGCGAATTTTTCTTACTTTTGTTGCATCCAAGAACTTCATAGTCTATCAACTTGATGTGGAATGTGCATTTCTATATGGGGATATCAATAGAGAAGTCTATGTGTGCCAGCTACCCGGAGTTGATGACCCACAGAATCTGAACTATGTGTGCAAACTTGATAAAGCTCTCTATGGGTTGCATCAGGCACCGAGGCTATGGTATGAGACACTATCTCAGTTCTTTCTTAAGAATTGCTATACTAGAGGCAAAAGACAAAACCTTGTTCATAAACAAGTCGGGAAGGATATGATGCTTGTACAAGTCTATGTTGATGACATCATATTTGGTTCCTTAAATGAACAAATGTGCAAGACTTTGAAAGCATCATGAGGAAGAAGTTTGAAATGAGTTCCATGGGTAAGATGGATTTCTTCCTAGCAACTTAGGAGAAGCAAATGGAAGAAAGGTTCTTTATCAATCAATCTAAGTATGTCAAAGATATCTTAGAAAGATTTGAGATGACAGACTGTAAGCCAGCCAAGACACCTATGCCCAGAAATCACAATCTTAGTCCTGATACCGAGGGAAGGATATTGATCAACATTGACACAAGGCAATTATTGGATCTTTGATGTATCTCACTGCAAGTAGACTTGATATCATGTTTGCAACATGCATCTGTGAAAGATATCAGGATTCTCCAAAGGTGTCTATCCTAATTGCTGCCAAAAGAATTCTTAGATACCTTAAAGGAGCTCCTAAATTAGGTCTTTGGTATCCTAAGAATAGAGATTTTAACCTCTACGGTTACACTGACAGTGATTATGGTGGCTGCAATATCCACAAGAAATCAACATTAGGAGGATGCCAATTTCTTGGTGGAAGGATTATCTCTTTGCAATGTAAGAAGCAATCATGTGTATCCACATCAACTGCTGAAGCTGAGTATATTGCTGCTGCAAGCTACTGTGCTCAACTACTTTGGATTTAGAATCAGATGCTGGATTATAGTTTCAACTTCATGGAGACTCCTATCCACATAGACAACAAGATTGCCATTACTCTCATAGAAAATCTAGTCAAGCACTCCAAGACAAAACACATTGACATCAGGTATCTTTAATTTGAGATATTCATTAGTAAAATCTAATCAAGCTAGTCAAAGTCAATTCAAATGGACAATATGCTAACTTACTCTCAAAAGCCTTTGATGAACAAAGATTTAAATTTTTTAATCATAGCTATTGGGATGATTAACATTGACTAGTCTTTCTCTTTTGAAAACCTTTTAAAATATGTCTTATCTATGTTGTCTAAATATAATCTAAGCCCTGTTGCCTGAAACTTTTTCAAAATTGTTAAAATTTTCTATGCAAGAAATCTTCCGAAGAGAATTTTACCCTCGGAAGAGTTCTACATAACTCTTCCGAAGAGTAAAATTCCTTCAAGAACATTTTCTTCTAAAGAGTTTTTGGCCTCAGAAGAAATTTTGACTATCTCTCAAATTGTTTTCCGAAGCTTATTAACTTAAATTCTCAGAAGCATTTATTGTTCTCGGAAGCAAATGTGGTTGTAAACCAACGTTTGCCTTTGGAAACGAAATGCCTTTGGAAGAAAATTTTCGGAAACAAACTCGTTTGTCTTCGGAAGAGTTTTAACTCCCAGAAGAAATGTTACTATGCAACAGAAATCTTTGGGCCCACATTATTTTACTATAGAGATAGTAATTAGTCGGAATTTTAAATCTTTTTCATCATATCACTTGCCACCTACATCCACTTGAACCTCAAACCATCTTTACATCTTTTATTTCACCTTATTTAGTGGATTTTTCACCAAATAAAATTACCGGTTGTTTCTCTTTATACTTTTCTTTACTATTCATCAAAACCCCAAGATTTCACTATTCATCTTTGTCATCCTGCTTTTGCTATTTTTCCACTTCAATAAAACAGTTTCCATCCAAACAACGGTTTTGAATCCCCAACACAACCAACTCGCCCTCCTTGACTCTTCACGGGATGCCAATTTTTCCCCTATCATCCAATATCTTTCCCAATCAACATATTTTACTGCCCTTACTGTTAAACCCACCATCTACGCATACCATATGGCCAAATTCTTGGCCAGTTTTCGAAGCAAAACAATCAATGACAAAATGGTCATCAGATCAAGGATCTACGGACAGGAGATCATCATCAGTGAATCAACCATCAGGGAGCATCTGGAACTCCATGGTGAATGCGTCTCCACAGAATTCCCCAAGTTTGATTTGGAGGAAACCTACACTCAAATAGGATATGGAGGAGATGTGAGCAGATCTACAGTCTACAAGTTCAACTTCTCTTAAGACTGGAAGTTCCGGCATTATATTATCCTGCATAGCCTATCCAACAAATCAGGGGCATGGGATCAAATTCCCAATGATTTGGCCTGCCTAGTCCATGGGTTGGTAAAAGGCCTTCACTTCAACTACTCAAGGGTTATGCTGAATAATTTGAGTAGTAATCTTACCAGGGATTCATTCTATATGTATCCTCGGTTCATTCAGCACATTATCAACTGTGAGTTAGACCAGGATAAACTACAATTTGCTCATGTTTTACTAGTCCCTCACATGAAGCCTGGCATCTTCAAGACATTGAAGAAGGTGTCCACCAACTTTTTTGGTAGATTCACTGATCTCCTTCCAGGTAAGCTTGAGCCAATGGCTCATGGTGACATCCCTATAAGCCGAGCAGGTGATGAACCCCACCAGACACCACTACTACACTACCATCCACATCTTCACACCCAATTGAAATCACATACCAAAGATGCCCCAAATGAACCCTTGATCAATTTACTTTGATTGGTCAAGTCCCTTCTGTTCAAACCAAAAACACTAGAGTGGAATCCAGGACTCCCACTCAGTCAGAGGTCCAACCATCCTCCATAATTGACCTCAGTATCAGTGTTTAGTCTCCTCAGTCTTAACCTAATGAGCCTATTACCCAAGCCATAAGCCCCTAGGTTGAGTCTCAACACTCTCCTAAGCAGCCAAAAAGGGATAGCCATATCATTCGCTCAACTACTTTTGTAGAAAAGACACTAAGTGGTTACCAAGATCCCGGGTTAATAGATATATCCTCTGTATCCTTTCTTGACCTTTTAACCTAACCTGATGAGGATATCATGTTTCATCAGGGCCATAATATTGATCTACCTCACCCCTCTCAAGATCAACTTAGTCCCAGGGGACCTCTGTTATCTAGCCCACACAGCAAGACCAAACTGAGGTGAGTCCAACCGGAATGGACGTGACTCATGTAGATTTAGTTGTTACTACTGAGCGTGTTTCATTAGCCTTTTAGGAAAATGGTAACATTAGTCAGACTAAATATATGATAACTTCTCCCATTGATGCATCTGAAAGAGACATTAGTTGCAAAGGTATCCAGGGCAACAAGAAACCACAACTAGTGATGATGATGAACATACTAGGTATGTTATCCTATCTCCTGATGATTCTTCAAAGAAGATGAGGGTAGTCTTCAACTCACCATCAGAGACCTAATTTCCAAAGTCACCAACCTTGAATCAAAGGTTAAGACTTTAGAAGATAGGTCTGCACTCAACAATTTGAGATTGAAAGTCTCAAGGCTCAACTAGCTGAGAAACAGATTGAGAAGTCTGTTAGGCATGTACACACTTAGGTTTCTCTGATTTCTTCCTCTAGCTCATCAACTTCTTAAGATGATGCTACCAAAAAGGGGGAGAATTTAGAAAAACAAAGACATGATGAGAAGATATCTCCTCACCTTATGGAGTAGATATCAACTCAAGTGGAACCCAACCTTGCCATTTCTTCCCTTGTCATTTCTTCATTCTATCCTATACAGCAACACCTTGCAAACATCTTTCCTCAACCATCTTCCATTTCAGTTCAAGTGGACCCAAGGATGCTTATCTACCTTAACAGATTCTTAACCCAGTTTCTGATAAGCTCCTCACTTGAACAACCCTCACCTAATCTTGCCATTGCTTACTTTGGAGCTAAATAGCTTTAAAGGTTGACTGCATCATCTACCTTTGAGGAGGAAGTTGGTCAACCTAAGGTCTTTGTTGAACCCAAGACTGACTTCGAAGGGGATACACAGATTGATGGCCTAGCAATTTACTCAAGAGAGACAGATAGTGCAGTTCCTACTACTTCCGAGGTTGTGAGAACAACTTCCAAAGTTGAAGCTCAAACTTTGGAAGCACTTCTATTCTCTTTCGAAGATCTAGAAATTACTTCCGAAGCTGAAGTCCAAGCTGCGAAATGAATTATAGAGTTATCCTCTGTGTCTGATGAATTGCTGCTTCCAGAAGCCATTCTTGATCTAGCTTCTGAAGTCAACAGTGAGGACTTTCTTTCAACCCCTCTCAAGTTTGCACCACAAGCTCAATCTCCACCACCCCAAACTAAATCCTTAAAACTAGAATCTCCAAAGGCTGAATCTTCCTATGATCCTTAAGGGAAGAGAAAGCTCACTGCTGAAGAGCTTCTAGAGGAAGAAAGATTGGAGAAGCTAAGAAAGAAAGGAAAAGTTGTCACTGAGAAGTTGCTTGCAGCAAGCACCATAGCAGCAGCAACATCTAATGAAAGTATCAACAATCAAAAGAGGATGGAGATCATTGACAGGCTCATCAGCCTGGGAGTAGAAGATGAAAAAATGCTTCTTCTCCCACTTGATAAACTTATGAAGCTTGAGAAAAAAACCTAACTGCAGAAAGAAAGAGATGAAGCAACAAGGTTAGCTAAAGAGGAGGAGAAAAGGGAAAGGGAGGAGGAAGCAAATGCTAATGACAGGAGGGAAAATATAGCATTTCTCTATAAGAGAGGCTATACAAAGTAGGAGTTGGCCCCACATGATCATGATATGATCGTGTATCATTTCTACAAAGAAATTGAGGAGGTCAACAAAGAAAGAAAGAAGGCTGCAAGGGAAAGGCTAAGGGAGAAGAAGAAGAAAGAAGAAGAAGCTATACTTGCCTCTGCCAAGAAGGAGGGAGATAAGGAATGGATGAAAGCTTACATTAAAGCCCATGGCTTCACTAGCAGGCAAGTGGGGCCCATGTCTGAGAAGACCCTACAACGACATGTCAGCGACATAAAGGCTGACATTCGCTTAGGAAGAAGGTAGGAGGTGCCTTGGAAACAAAGCACTCAGAAGATAGAACCCAAACCCCAATCACAACCCGCAAAGCCACTTCACACACCTTCACCCTTCCCCATCAAAACAGAACCAACCTCTGAACCCTCAACTCCCAAACCCACACCATCAGCCATTACCAAACCTTCATCCCCTATCTCTAAAAAACCTCCACCTCCACCCGTCTTTAAACCCAAAACATAACCCAAAACCCAATCTCAACCCAAACCATCTTCTGAACCTTTCAAGCCCCTGTCCTTAGAATAAGGAGATCAAAAGGAAGCTCATCAACTGCACAACCTTGAGCAACATCTCTTATGAGGAAGAGTCAATTAAACTGAAATACATTGATGGATCTTCCTATTCCCTCATAAGAGATGCATTCCTTGATCTACCTAGAGGAACATTGGACCAAGCTCTATAACTTCTAGCCGTCAACAATGATTTTCTTAAAGAAAAGGAGAAGAAGTTAAGGAGAAGGTTGGTGTCTCTGCTGGACTCCAGAAAAGGGAATATGCTGTCAACCAGCCCCCTCGCTCCCAGAAGATCAATTGTACAGTGGAGGTTCGATGAAACAACTCAAAGCTTCATAATATAGAGTGAGAATGGTCAAATAACCAGACTTGATGCATCCACTCTACTACACTCAAGCAGATTTGATATTGCTGAGTTAGTAGAGAGACCATTCTCCAACCCCTCTAGCTCGCAAATTGCTACTCATATAAGAAATCATTTGAGTAGCATTCATGTTAACGAAATGAAACTAAAAGCACAAGCTGAAGTAGAAAGAGCAACCATCGACGGAAGAACATTCCTGCAAATAGTTGAGCGACCAAATTCAGAACCTATAGTCAGATGGGAATATGACTATGGTTCACATCAACTAACTCTTTTCCGAGGGGCATAACAGAGGAGACATGTCATCCAAAGTGACCAACTAAATCTACTATCCACAGATGACTTGTATAACATCATCTCTATTGCATCAAGAAGGAACTCAGAGATAGAAAATTTCTTCTTTCCTTGGTGCTGGAGACTTTAAGGAGAAGAAACAAGTGAAGTTTTGGTAACATCAGCCTAGGGGAGTACTATTAGATCTAATGAGGCTGGTGCAACCAAAACCTAAATTAGATATATTTTAATATGCTAAATACATGGTCATCTGAAGGAACAAGCTGCTCTTCCGAAGCTAAGTCAAAGATCTTCCGAAGCTCAAGTATGAAGAACTTTCGAAGAAAGAACTGAGTCTTTCGAGACTGAGTTCTTATTCATCTAAAGTATGCAACTCAGAAGATTCAAAGACAAAGCCATCCGAAGAATAAAGTCCTGAAGAATTGTAAAGATTTGGAAGAAGTTGATTCTTTCAAAGCATAAACGGCCTTAGAAGAACTAACTATGAACCAGTGGACATAACTATAGTCTATCTGACAGCCTGCTACCACTCTGATAGACTGCATTGTGCTTTCCCACGCCCATGTAATTGACCTTACTTTAATCCACTGTTTAACCATTCTCAACTTAGTATAGTTGCCACTTTTAGTTGGTAACAAAAGGTAAGTCATGGACATGTCATGACTACCTAATCTAAGATATTATTATCTTAGATAACTTACTTTTAAATGATGTAGTATTTGTCTAGTTGTAAGTTCCAGCTGGTTTTTCAAGTATAACCGGTTGTAGATAGTAGTATATATAGTTTCTCCAAGTAACTTAGTAACCATTCTTGTAAGAGTCTTGTAATACTGAGTTGAGAAGTAATATATACAAGTATCTTGAAAACTACTCTTGTGCTCTTACGTTTTCTATTTGAACTTATTATATTACTTGTGAACTTGGTTAGGATTCTGCTTCATCAACCCGAGTTACATTAAGTGAGTTTGTGTGATCTTCTTGTGTTGTGAGACAAACACCGATCCTGCAATTGGTATAGGAGCTTTCTAGGCTCTTGATTGTGAGATTATACCAAACTCTATAATGGTAGGCTTTAAGCAATGCGAGTCTGCCAAAGAACTCTTTGAGGCTTTGAAGTTGATGTATTCTGGTTCTGCTGAATCCAAGGAGTTAAAGAAAGATGCACTGAAGCAGAAGTTTGAGAACTTCACATATATTGTTGGTGAGACCTTAAGCCAACAATACTTCAGATACATGGACTTGATCACCTCTCTTCAGTCAATGGGAGTGATTCTTGAAAAGAGAGACATAATAAGGAAATTCAAGAGTGCATTGCCTCATGAGTGGACTTTCTATTATGTCTTAATCAAGAGAACTAAGAATCTTAACACTCTCACCATTACTGAACTATATGGAATCCTTGATGGATACCGCACAGAAATGGAATCTCGAAAAGCCATCAAATGAACAGTATCACTAATTCATTAGTCAGCAATGCTTCACATGTTGCTAAAGGATCAAGAACTCTCCAGCCATAGCTGCACCTGAACTACCCCTAATAGTCATCCTCTTCTTTTAGGCCTTACCTCATATTCCCTAAGACACCTAAGCCTTAACAGGCTCATCAAAATCCTTTCCAGGATAGTTGTGCCTTCGTTTAAGGGAGTGAACACTCTAGAGATTTTTCAATTCTATTTTGATGATATGGAGTGTTTCAGCGCAGATGATGTAGAATACATGGACATTGTCCAACAGATGGCTCTTCTGACCTACAGAGCAAAGAAGTTCTTCAAAAGAACTGGAGGGCATTTCCCTTATAATCCAACCAACAGCAAATTTGGGTTTGACAAGACAAAGGCTAAGTGCTACAACTACAACTAGCTTGGTCACTTTGCAAGGGAATGCAAAGCTCCTAGATCTAATCCTAGAGCAACTTAAGACTTCTAGCATCCTGCTACCCCTAAAGCAGCCACCAAATGCATAAAGCAACAAACTACATTTGTTGCTCAAGAAGTTGATTGGAGCTTCATGGTGCAAGATGTAACTCCTGCTCAAGCTCTCATAGCAGGAACTGAATACACTAAGGTATATGAACATCTCTGTACTCCAGCCTATATTACTAATTTCAAATTGTATCAGGACTACATCATGAAAATTAAATCTGATATTGAGTCTTTAAATATACTAAAATCTGATTTTTAAGAGAGTAGAATCTGATTACAAACTCAAAATAGAAGAGTTTAACCAAACTGTGTCCTCTTTAAAACATGAACATTCAAATTACATGGCTTAAATAAAAGACTTAATCTCCAAGTTGACTGAGGCTCAAGCCCAGCTAGTGATAGCTAAGGCTAAAGCTAAAAAGTATGCCATTGAAGAGCATAATTTCAATACAATCATTGCATCATCCTCCCACTCCAATGTGTTATTACAACAAATATGGTTTGGGAACCAATGAAATTGCACCGCCACATTCCTTTGTGTCTATTAAATAGCCCAGATGTGGTGTAGAGGAGCAAGAGGTTCCAACTGCTGACCCATTACCCAAAGAGCAGAAGAATGATGCAATAATGGAAACCACCACAAGGAAGGATAAGGTAGAAAATTTCATCTTAACAGCTGATGATCAACCCTTAACCACCAAAGCTAGAAGAAACAAAATCAGGCATCAAGAAAAACTGCCAAGAAGGTGGCTGAGTCAAAGTTAAAGATAGACCCAAAGCAAAAGGGTGTATTCATATAAGCTAGATTTCAAGTGGTTGGAAATCCTGATTCAGGAAAAGAATGTAGTACCAGCATTTTTTTTCTGAAGAAGGATCAAGATTTGAAGGGGAAGGTTGATAATGAAGAAAAGATGCTCCAGAAGTAACCATCAACCTGCTCCATCAAAATTAACGATGAATGCATAATTTATGGCCTACATAACCATATTGCTAAAGATTGTTACTACAATCCGGCAAGCACATGTTATGCAGCTAATATTAAGAAAGAAGGACTCAAGGAGGGTTTCATATTTGGACCGTACCATGTGGCCTAAGTGTTCAGAAAAGGAAAGTTTGTTTCCAAAGCCAAGTTACTTTCGGAATAGGCTTATCCTTTCGAAGGGAAACTGACTTTGGAAGACAAACATAAGAACAAACAAAAGCTTCCTAAGTTTTCCCTTGAAGCTAAAGTGCCTTCAGAAGCAAGCACTTCCAAAAGCAAACTAGGTTTGGAAGGAAAACAAAGGAACAAAAGGAATCCTCTAAAACCTTCCAAAAAGAAGATTGCTTCGAAAGAAAAGGTAGTGACAAATTCTTTCGAGAAGAAAGAAGCCTCGGAAGCAAGTTCTGCTGCATAAGCCTCTTCAGGCTCATCAAGCTTGATCAACCATAAGATGGAATGGAAAATCAGAAAAGATGCTGCAGGCCAATCCTCTTCTTCACAAACCATAATTCAACCCCGATGCATACATTTTCGTTCAATTATATCATCTGAATTGGAACTACCCAAGACCAAAAGGCTTGGATTTCCAATAGTAACTAATCACTAACCTTATGTGCAGGACATCTACATGACAAAAACAAAAATGTCTGGATTGTAGACAGTGGATGCTCCAGGCATATGACAGGTAACAGATCTCTCCTACAATAGTTTGAAAATTTTGATGGAGGTCCTATTCAATTTGGAGGTGAAACAGGAGGATACATATCAGGTAGAGGTAGCGTGTCCATTGGTAAGTTAAAATTTGACAAAGTAAACTTTGTCAAACAGCTTGAACATAATCTCCTTAGTGTTTCTCAAATTTGTGATCAAATGCACCAAATGCTTTTCACAGAACATGAGTGCATCATCCTCAAACCTGGGATGACAATTCCTCAGGAATTGATGCTTCTTAGATCTCCTATGAGAGGGTATATGTACAAGCTAGATATGAACAAAGCTTCCCCACTGGGTGAAGTATCATGCTTTCTTTCCAAAGCAAATGGTGATGAGTCAACTCTTTAGGATAAAAGAATGTGCCATGTTAATTTTAAAACCATGAATAAAACGGTTAAAAATAATTTGGTACATGGTGTGCCTAAAAAGGAACTTTTCTGTAAGGACAACTATGCTGCTTGCTTAAAAGGGAAGGAACTCCTAGAACTCTTTAATAGAATGGTGTTGCTGAGAGGAGAAACAGGACATTAATTGAGGCTGCTAGAACTATGTTAGCCGATTCAAAACTGCCCTTAACCTTTTGGGCAGAAGCAGTCAGCACTACATGTTATGTGCAGAACAGGGTTCTTATAGTTATGCTACATGGAAAAACCCCTTATGAGCTATGGAACAAGAGGCCACTGTTCATAGGCTTTCTTAAGTCCTTTGGCAGTAGATGTACCATCCTCAACACAAAAGACAATTTAGCAAAATTTGCTAAAAAGTCTGATGATGCTATCTTTGTTGGATATTTCTCAACCTCTATTACATATAAAGTGTATAATATCAAAAGTCAACAATTTGTGGAATCATCCAACATTGTTGTCAATAAGCAAACACCTTGTGTTAAGGGCAATGGTCCTGAATATATCTTCAATTTAGAATTGTTTCCAAACTATTCTAAAACATCTTTTGAGAATGTTTCAGCTGGAATAGGAATTGAAGGTGACTCCTATGAAGATCAAATGATTGAGTTACCAAGACCTATTCCAAGTTCTTTAAGAAGAAATGAAGATCAAGCTTCTTCAACTAAAAATCATGAAACCTTGAATATCGTAGGAAATAATGGAGCTTCATCAAGTTGTCAGCCAACTGAGAAACATAACTCAACAGGTGACAACTTAAGTATTCAACACCAAGCTGATGAAGACAGTGATCAGGAGGAACATGCAATTATGGATCCTGCTTCTTAATAAATGTCACACCCCGGGCCCAGGTAGGGCGGGACGTCATAGATTAGAAACAACATATGGCAATGGAAACAAACCATCATAAGAGCACAAAAGGAGAGAACATCACATGGCATTAATGTTTAAAGAAAAACCAGGCTAGAAGTAGGTCTAGCCACCAATACAAGTACATAATTCATCGGTACAAATTGTTTCCAACAATAACAAATGTAAATTGTTCAAATTGTTTAAAAAAAAAACAAAACAAGCCAATTCCATGGGTCACGGTGCTAGGTCAAGGTCTTCTACAACAGCTAGACTCCCATCAAGGATTACCTGAAATATGCTCAAAAGAAATTTGTGTCAACTAAAAAGTTGGTGAATTCAAGTGCTTAAAGTTCAAAAGCAAAAGGATTCAAAAGAATCCACATTTGATTTAAAAGTCATAGATCATAGTATCATAGTTGTGGGGATCACAATCAACCCTGCACTCAGTCCCGGCTAGCCTCTTCTAAAGTTATGTTACACCAGCTAATCCCGAGGGAAGAACTGAGCCTCATATGGTGGACCATACTTGTCGGATGGTTCACCTTAATATCTTATTAAAACTTGTCACATGCCACAAACGACCTCGTAGGATCTCTGTGTGGTACCCTTCCCGCTCATCAAGGAAGGCACTGTGTGTGGGGGATTCCCCAAGTAGATCTACCCATATAAGTTCACACAAGAATTAATGATCGTGATAAAAGTAAAAGCAGGTTCTAACATTTCCACAACATATAGCAGCATATTATAGCACAAAAAAGTTCAGTTTAAATAGAGCATGCTTCACCCCAAAAACAGTAGTAAAAAGGGGACACTAGAACTCACCTTAGAGCTTCAAGTAACGGGTTCTTCGTGTACCGGGAAGGTTTAAAATTTAGCACCCTACCAAAAAGATTAAGGGTTGAGCCACTAATTCTAAGGTCATACGAGATAGATAATAATGTGTTAAGGGGTTAAATGTTCAACTTGTTTAGATTTGCCAAGGCTTGCATTAGAAAGTTTCCTTTTATAGTAAGTCATGGTTTCTTATGGATAATTATAGGTTGTTACACTATTAGGTCATTGATACCAGTTAAATTAAGTTACCAAGTGATTACATGTTCATAGGGTTGTTTTATAGAGTTTTGGCAGAATTTACAGTTTAGCCCCTCAAGTTTCAGAATTTACAATTTCTACCCTAAAGTTTGCTTCTTTACATTTAATGGCCTTTTTGACAAGATAAAAGGTTTTGGAGTTAAATAATACATCTTAATCAAGTTAAACTTCCAATTTTTAGAACTTTAGAATTTGGTTGGTAAACATGTGTTTTTACGTTACCGGTTACGGTGAAACCGGGGATTTTTAACGGTTAAGTATTAAACCTTATAATTTTATGTCTTAAAATTTTAAGTATTATATTAAGGACTTTTAATAAGTTTTTATAATCTGTTAAGAATGTATTCTTAAGCCATTTTTGTTGAAAGTCTCGTTTTTAAGTTCGACCCGTTAAAGCGCGTTTTTACCCGAAACCAATCGCCCGAAAACATGTTTGACCAATTTTTCACTATATTTAAGTCTTAACATTCTAATCTTACTGAAATAATAAGTTTCCCATATATTTTAGGTTTATTCTTGTATTTCCATGAATTTCTCCCAAAAATCACCCGGTTAAGGCCCGTTTTTAACTAAAAATTTCATTTAAATTGTTCTTAGACCCATTTAACCACAAATTCGACCAATTTCACTTTTTTAACCTTTTTAGAGCCTGGAATTCTTTTTAACATGGTTATACCCTATGTTCTCATATTTTCAAGTCAATTTACCACCTTTTCGGCTCCCCGAATAAGTCCAAAATGCCTATAATCCCTACTATTTTAATTTTTCAGCTTTTGACAACATTTAATATTCCCAATAACATCCAAAACCTACTGAAAGTCAGTTCTAATACACAGATCTAACATGTAACCATAATATAAGCTTGTATTTGGGAGATTTTTACCATTTTAGCCCTTTACACATGTGTAAAACATATTAGTTGTACCCATTCACCACCAAATCGTTTTGTAACTTTCAAACAGGTTTTTAGAAGGTTTAAAAACCATTTTTAAGCAGATCCCAAGCTTTGGTTATGAAGGGTTACAAAACATAAAGTTCATGGGTGTCAAAGTTACCCAGAAGAGGGTTTTCATGGTGTAAATCGTGTTCCACTCATAGAAGACCAATATATAGAATAAGATACCTTCAAGGATGTTATAAGCTCCTCAAGAACAAGGTGATAGCAGTAAGTTTCTGTTAGAATAAAGAATGTAAGGTTTTTGGTAGATTAAAGAAGGAAAAACACTTGACATAGCTTGTTTCGGGTGAGATGAACCTTACTCTTTGTGTGGTTCACGATTTGGAGAGTGTAGAGGGACAAGAACGATCTGGAGATCTCGAACAAAGGCTGGAGAAGTCAAACCCACAAGAACCGAGCACCCAAAGTTCACAAGATAGTACCTTCTTGCTTGTTTGAAGCTTGGCCGATGATGGTATGATGTTGTTCTTCGAAAACTTGCTGAAATGGTGATGGGAATGCGGTTGTGTCTGTGTTTTCTAGTGAAGGAAAAACGAGAGGGAGAGGGAGAGAATGAGTTTGTGTTTGTGTATGTGTGTGTGTGTGGTTTGCATGAAATGAGAGTGGGTGATAGAGGTGGTGGTGTTTAGTGGAGAAGAGAGGAGAGGATAGGTGGAGAGGGTGGCCGAGTATTTGGGAGTTTAGTGGGAGTATTTTTGATTTAACTTTTATTGTATAAATGTTATTATGTAGTATAGTGTGTAGTATTTTAGATGGTAATTTTTAGTTAGTTGTTTAAGTATTAAGCATGCTTCTAACCGTGAATGGTGTGTGAGTGCACACAATTTAATTGTTTCAATTAAAACTAAATTTCAAAACGGACTAATTGACTTTCCCGGGACACTAAGTTACCCTATGCTAAGGCTAGATTTGACTAAATCATAGAAAATGGCACATGAAACAATAAAATGACAATAATAGCAATAACAATAATATTGCTAATACTAATAATGATAATGATATTAACATTAATAACAATTGTATGGATAGTGATACAGGAGGGGTTAAAGGTTAGGGTTATGACCTGGAGGTCGGTTGTTACATTCTCCCACCGTTTAGAAAATTTCGTCCCGAAATTTATCTTCGATAAGTTCCAGAACGGGTGGGTCTGAAGAGATGTGGATAATTCTTTCTCATCTCGTCTTCTCGCTCCCAAGTGAATTCAGGTCCTCGCATAGAATTCCATCTCACATTGACCTTGGGTATGCGACTTCGCCTAAGTTTCTTGACTAGCCGGTTAGTAATCTCTACAGGCTCTTCCATGAAGTTCAACTTGTCATTAATCCTTGCTTCCTTCTGGGGTAACTCCATGGCTTTGTCTACCATGCACTTCTTCAAATTTGACACATGGAAGGTGTCATGTATGTGGCCTAGCTCTTATGGTAGTTTAATTGATACGCCACGGGCCAATTCTCGCTAGTAACTCAAATGGTCCTAAATATCTCGGGCTTAGCTTTCCTTTTCTTCCAAACCTCACAGTCCCCTTCCATGGTGCTACTTTTAGCATTACCCTGTCACCCACTTTAAACTCAAAAGGTTTTCGCCGTCTGTCAGCATATTTCTTCTGACGGTCCCTGGCCGCTCTTAAATGCTCCTTAATTTTAAATATCTTGTCGGTGGTCTCCATCACAATGTCGGGTCCCATTACTTGACTATCCTCGATCTCATTCCAACTCAATAGTGATCGACATTTCCTGCCATATAGTGCTTCATAGGGAGCTGCTTTTATACTTGCGTGATAACTATTATTGTAGGAGAACTCTACTAGAGGAAGATGGTTATCCCAGTTCCTTCCAAAGTCAATCACGCAAGCCCTTAGCATATCTTCCAAGGTTTGGATGGTTCTTTCACTCTGACCGTCAGTTTGTGGGTGGTAAGCTGTGCTTAAATCCAGACGGGTTCCTAAAGCCCGCTGGAGTGACTTCCAGAAATTAGAAGTGAAACGACTATCAGGGTCGGAGATGATTGATAGTGGCACCCCATGCCTGGTGACTATCTCGTTGATGTACAGTTGGGCCAGCTTCGTCAGGTCGTTGTCCTCTCGAATCGCAAAGAAGTGAGCCGATTTAGTTAACCGGTCAACTATTACCCAGATGGCGTCATGTCCTCTAAAAGTTCTGGGTAGTTTTGTAAGAAAATCCATTGTGACGTTATCCCATTTCCATTCTGGAATTTCAGGCTGTTGTAACGTTCGGACGGTTTTTGATTTTCAGCCTTCACCATGGCGCCGTTAAACACTTCCCAACGTATACGGTGATTGCTTTCTTAATTCCAGGCCACCAGAAAAGTACCTTTAGATCTTGGTACATTTTGTCACTTCCGGGGTGAATCGAGCACCTAGATCTATGGGCTTTGTCTAGGGTCACCTCTCTAATTCCCTCGTACTTTGGTACCCATGTTCATCCTTCATATTTATATATACCATCATTGCTCAATTCTAACCACTTCTCCATTCTTGTTAACAACTCCCCTGCTAAATTATCTTCCTTTAGCGCTTCACCTTGAGCTTCTTTTAGTCTTGCAACAAGGTCAGTATACACACTCATCCTTAAGGCACGAACACGAAGGGGTTTTTCTCTTTCTTTCCTGCTCAAGGCATCCGCCACTACATTGGCCTTGCCGGGATGATAGCGGATTTCGCATTCGTAATCATTCAATAGCTCAACCCATCTTCTCTAACGCATGTTTAGCATTTTCTGATCAAGAATGTGTTGCAAACTTCTATGGTCAGTGTAAATAATGCACTTCGTGCCATAGAGGTAATGCCGCCACATTTTGAGTGCAAATACCACGGCACCCAATTCTAGATCATGCGTTGTGTAGTTCTTCTCATGATAGTTTAGCAGTCTGGATGCATAAGTAGTTACCTTGTTACGCTGCATTAGCACGCATCCCAGTCCCTGACGCGAGGCGTCGCACTAGACCATGAAATCTTCAACTTCTTCTGGGAGGGCGAGGATAGGTGCACTACATAGTTTCTCCTTGAGTGTTTTGAATGCTTCGTTCTGCTCTTGTTCCCACTCAAAAGCTGTATTCTTCTTGGTCAAGGCAGTTAACGGTTGTACAATACGCGAGAAGTCCTTGATAAACCTTCTATAGTATCCGGACAATCCAAGGAATTGCCTTATCTCGGTAGGAGTTTCCAGAATTCTCCAATTTTTAATGGCCTCTATCTTTGAAGGATCCACTTGAATTCCGCCTTCATTTACGACATGCCATAGGAATTGGATTTCCCGCATCCAAAATTCACATTTGGAGAATTTGGCATATAGTTGCTCATTCTTGAGCAACTCGAGAATCAGCCTAAGGTGCTTCTCATGCTCTTCCTTTCCACGGGAGTAGATCAGGATGTCGTCGATAAATACAATCACAAATTTGTCTAGATATGGCCGGCACACTCGGTTCATGAGATCCATAAATGCCACTGGTGCATTAGTCAGTCCAAAGGGCATAACCAGGTACTCATAATGTCCATATCTAGTTCTAAAGGTTGTTTTGGGTATGCCTTCCTCTCTTATCTTTAGTTGATGGTACCCTGACCTTAAGTCTATTTTGGAGAAGTAGCTTGCCCCCTGCAGTTGATCGAATAGGTCATCGATTCTCGAAAGAGGGTAACAATTCTTTATTGTCAGTTTGTTTAGTTCCCGGTAATCAATACACATACGTAGGGTCCCATCCTTCTTTTTCACGAATAGCACCGGGGCACCCCATGGAGACACACTCGGTCGTATAAGCCCCTTGTCGAGTAGCTATTGGATTTGTAGCATTAGTTCTTTCATCTCGGGAGGGGCAAGTAGGTACGGTGCTTTGGCTACCGGTGCAGCACCAGGTAATAGGTCTATTTGGAATTCAACCTGACGGGTCGGAGGGAGTCCCGGTAGGTCTTCGGTAAATACCTCCGGATATTCCAAAACCACTGGTATATCCTCAATCTTATTTTCCTCTTTGGCTTTTATCACGTAAACTATGAAAGCTTGGCATCCCTTCGTGAGACTCTTGGTTGCCTTCAAATGGGATATCATAGGATATAACATGTTACATCTGTCACCATGAACAACTAACACCTTCCCGTCGTTCAATGGTATCCTAAGTAGGCGCTCATCACACACGATTTCGACTCTATTCTTAGCCAGCCAATCCATTCCAACAACCACATCGAATCCTTCTAGCTTAATAGGCATCAGGTTTATCTTAAATGTACTACCTTCTAGGTTCATTAAGCAATCCTGGATGACTTCATTAGTTTCTAAGATGTTACCATTAGCTAATTCTACAGTAAACGTATCAGTCAGGACGCATGCACTCAAGTCAATCAAAGGCCTAAAAGCGCTAGAGACAAAACTAGCAGTTGCTCCAGTATCAAATAGAACGGTAGCAGGATGATTATTTATAAGGAACATACCATTGACCATATCAGGTTCCTTACAAGCACCGGCTGGATCCATCACGAATGCTCGTCCCTTGGGCTTATTGGGTCTGGCGTCCTTATCTCTCCCCAGCTTAGGACACTTATTCCTCATGTGTCCTGGATCTCCACACTCATAGCATTGTTTACCTGGCACATACGTACAATCCTTAATCAGATGACCCTAGTCGTTTGCATCAGAAGCAAGGCATCGGGTTGCACTCCCCTTGATGATGCAGTTTACACTTGTTGCAGAATGGGCTTGTTCCTGAGTATAGCTTCCGAGTCCTTCCACCCTGGTCTTCGCGCCTCAAACCATCAAAACTCTTCTTGTTTGACCCACTGCTGCTACCAATTGACTTCTTCCCCTCAAACCATTTTCTCTTCTCACCCATCAGCTTCCTCCTTTCCTCTATCCTATTTTGTTCAGTCCATCCAGCCCTGACTAGATCATCGGTCAAACTACTGGTGAAGTCGACCGCAGCTTGCAGGGTTGGGGGCCTAGAGGATCGAACCATACCCCTGACTCTAGGATGTAGTCCCCAGATGAAACGTGCTACGCCCTTGGATTCCGGTGTCACCAGATGTGGCACCAGTCGAGCCGGGCTAAGAAGCGGTTGATGTACTCGGTGTAGTTAGGGCCTTTCATTTCCAGGCTCAGAAATTGGACTCCAGTTTCTCCAGTTGATTGATGGGGTAGTATTTGTTGGTTATCAATTCCCTGAATTCGGTCCAACTTATTTGGTTAGCAGCGTTTCTTCCCCGCGGTTAAGTAACAGTTTTCCACCATTCCAGTGTTGATCCCTTGAGTGACTGGGAAGCATACCTCACCATGTGTTCCATCTTACATTCGTTGATATCTAAGACGGCTTCCATTTCGTCAATCCATCGGTACGTCTCAATCGCACCCTTGGTACCATAGAAATCCTTCGGCTTGCACGCCATGAAGGTCTTGTAGGAGCATCCATTCCTTAGTGCTTCAACTTCCTCATTGTTGCCCTTATTTCTCCTAGGTCCACCATTACCACTGGGGTTATTCCGGTCCGCATTTATTTGGGCGATGATGGTCGGGATGGCGTTAGCAATTTGTTGTGCTACGAGGTTGGCAATTCTCTCATCGTTCCCCTGATTGACATTCTCTCCACGGGAAGCTCCTGGTGGAGTAAGGGGTTGGTTGCCGGTTGGTCTAGCTTCCTCATGATGACCACTCGTAGCTCCTGATCTTCCAATATGGGTTCCTGGTCTGGTCGGCATTCTGGTAGCATCACAGATGAATTTGTTTAGCATCTCATAAACTTTTGGTTTCAACAGCCCATGCATCACTTATCCTAATATACCACGTTCTAACAGGAGAGTGTGTAATATACGCACCACTAAATGCCTTTAATATGTTCCATTAAATTAATTTTAAGGCAGTTCAACCCAAAAAGAATGCAAGACAAAATTCCTACACAGGACATATCACATTGCAATTCAATACAAATTACCCTGCAGAATTAACACCATAAGAAGTAGTTTCACAGATAGATAGGGTTAATAGTATCAGCGAAATAGAAATGCAACAGAGTTAAACTCTTACAATTTGGAAGGTGCCATCACCCCCATAATACATAATAATAATAGTGTCTGATAATAATAAAATTGTTTCCTTCAACTGTCTAAGAGACAGATAATCCCACATCTCCACCCTTGCTCTCACATCCATTTCTTCTTCAGCCACCCTGAGTTCTTCTTCCTTCGCTCTTGCTCCAACCGCTGGACTCCCTGTGACACCATCATGGCCTGAAACTGGGCGGACTGGGAGGTCCGAGTGGCGTGCTGGAGTGTCAGCTCGTGACGACGGACGGTCTTCAGAATCTCGTCCAATGCAGCATCAGAAGGTCCTACGTTGCTTACCCGACGGCTAGAATGGGAGTACCGGTCACCAGCTCGCACACTAGGGCCATCATACACGCTGTGCCTCGGTGGCATCCAGTGCTCATCACTTGGATGGTGTCGGAGCGGGTCAATCATCAGTGGTGCAGGTGTCGATGTCCTAACAGGTGGTGGAGGAGGAGGTGGAAACCTAAAGGAGACTGAGGGTCCTGGCCTAGTACTCTTGTGTGGGCGGGTGATAACACATGCACCCCTATTCCTGATAGGTGGGATAGGTGAGCGTGCAGGAGCTGCGACATGCGGTGATTGGGAGCGCGTCCGGCTCCTGGAGGGAGATGTCGAGGAAGAGTCCTCCGATGGCTCAGTGTCATCAGACGTAACAGATATCCAGCCCGGGTGTCCGAATCTTCTCAAGTATTCTTCATACTACGTCCGCGGCTTCGCCCTCTTAGGGCTCCCAGCTGGTGCAGTACCGTCAGTCGGGTACATAGGTGCCTTCCCCTTGTCAGCCATAGCCTCGATGTCCTGTAAGAAATATCATGAGTAATTTGGTTTCTCATAGCTCATGATTGCAATAATAATAGTACTTATAGTAGTAGTGATGGCAATAGTATCAGATATCCCAACAGTATCAAATACCAGAGGTATCATTTATCAATAGTATGATCAATCCTTAGTTTCTTCAAATAATTAACAAATAAAGTAGTTTCATTTTAAGAAATCCTTAAACCACTCAAAGAAAATTTTAAGAATTATAACATTCAAACAAAAGTCCAATTATTGCCTAACGATCCATGCTGGAATTTATGCGTCCGGTAAGTTCATGATTACGTTGATCAAGTGTAATCATCAATTTACCCAACCCGATCATCCCAACACTTTCCATGAGGACGGTCCTAAGGTATCAGGGTTGTAGCCTAGGGTCTACTATGGTATTCCCGACTTCTCTACAACCTTTGGCTCTGATACCAATCTGTCACACCCCGGGCCCAGGTAGGGTGGGACGTCATAGACTAGCAACAACATATGGCAGCGGAAACAAACCATCATAAGAGCACAAAAGGAGAGAACATCACATGGCATTAATGTTTAAAGAAAAACCGGGCTAGAAGTAGGTCTAGCCACCAATACAAGTACATAATTCATCGGTACAAATTGTTTCCAACAATAACAAATGTAAATTGTTCAAATTGTTTTTAAAAAAAAACAAAACAAGCCAATGCTATGGGTCACGGTGCTAGGTCAAGGTCTTCTACAACAGCTAGACTCCCATCAAGGATTACCTGAAACATGCTCAAAAGAAATTTGTGTCAACTAAAAAGTTGGTGAATTCAAGTGCTTAAAGTTCAAAAGCAAAAGGATTCAAAAGAATCCACATTGATTTAAAAGTCATAGATCATAGTATCATAGTTGTGGGGATCACAATCAACCCTGCACTCAGTCCCGGCTAGCCTCTTCTAAAGTTATGTTACACCGGCTAATCCCGAGGGAAGAACTGAGCCTCATATGGTGGACCATACCTGCCAGATGGTTCACCTTAGTATCTTATTAAAACTTGTCACATGCCACAAACGACCCCGCAGGATCTCAGTGTGGTACCCTTCCCGATCATCAAGGAAGGCACTGTGTGTGGGGGATTCCCCAAGTAGATCTACCCATATAAAACAAGCGGTTCACACAAGAATTAATGATCATGATAAACGTAAAAGCAGGTTCTAACATTTCCACAACATATAGCAACATATTATAGCACAGAAAAGTTCAGTTTAAACAGAGCATGCTTCACCCCAAAAACAGTAGTAAAAAGGGGACACTAGAACTCACCTTAGAGCTTCAAGTAACGGGTTCTTCGTGTACCGGGAAGGTTTCAAATTTAGCACCCTACCAACAAGATTAAGTGTTGAGCCACTAATTCTAAGGTCATACGAGGTAGATAATAATGTGTTAAGGGCTTAAATGTTCAACTAGTTTAGATTTGCCAAGGCTTGCATTAGAAAGTTTCCTATTATAGTAAGTCATGGTTTCTTATGGATAATTATAGGTTTTTACAATATTAGGTCATTGATACCAGTTAAATAGAGATTACATGTTGATAGGGTCGTTTTATAGAGTTTTGGCAGAATTTACAGTTTAGCCCCTCAAGTTTTAGAATTTACAATTTCTACCCTGAAGTTTGCTTCTTTACATTTAATGGCCTTTTTGACAAGATAACAGATTTTTGAGTTAAATAATACATCTTAATCAAGTTAAACTTCCAATTTTTAGAACTTTAGAATTTGGTTGGTAAACATGTGTTTTTACGTTACCGGTTACGGTGAAACCGGGGGTTTTTAACGGTTAAGTATTAAACCTTATAATTTTGAGTCTTTAAATTTAAAATATTATATTAGGGACTTTTAATAAGTTTTTATAATCTATTATGAATGTATTCTTAAGCCCTTTTTGTTGAAAGTCTCGTTTTTAAGTTCGACCCGTTAAAGCGCGTTTTTACCCGAAACCGATCGCCCGAAATCAGGTTTGACCAATTTTTCACCATATTTAAGTCCTAATGTTCTAATCTTACTGAAATAACAAGTTTCCCATAGATTTTAGGTTTATTCTTGTATTTCCTTGAATTTCTCCCAAAAATCACCCGGTTAAGGCCCGTTTTTAACTAAAAATTTCATTTAATTGTTCTTAGACCCATTTAACCACAAATTCGACCAAATTCACTTTTTTAACCTTTTTATAGCCGACATTTTTAACATGGTTATACCCTATGTCCTCATATTTTCAAGTCAATTTACCACCTTTTCGGGTCCCCGAATAAGTCCAAAATGCCTATAATCCCTACTATTTTAATTTTTCAGCTTTTGACAACATTTCATATGACCAATAACATCAAATACTACTGAAAATCTGTTCTAATACACAGATCTAACATGTAACCATAATATAAGCTTGTATTGGGAGATTTTTACCATTTTAGCCCTTTACACATGTGTAAAACATATTAGTTGTACCCATTCACCACCAAATGTTTTGTAACTTTCAAAACGGTTTTAGGAGGTTTAAAAACCATTTTTAAGCAGATCCCAAGCTTTGGTTATGGAGGGTTACAAAACATAAAGTTCATGGGTGTCAAAGTTACCCAAAAGAGGGTTTTCATGGTGTAAATCGTGTTCCACCCATAGAATGACCAATATATCAAATAAGATACCTTCAAGGATGTTAGAACCTCCTCAAGAACAAGGTGATAGCAGTAAGTTTCTGTTAGAATAAAGAATATAAGGTTTTTGGTAGATTAAAGAAGGAAAAACACTTGGCATAGCTTGTTTCGGGTGAGATGAACCTTACTCTTTCTGTTGTTCATGATTTGGAGAGTGTAGAGGGACAAGAAGGATCTGGAGATCTCAAACAAAGGCTGTAGAAGTCGAACCCACAAGAACCGAGCACCCAAAGTTCACAAGATAGTACCTTCTTGCTTGTTTGAAGCTTGGCCGATGATGGTATGATGTTGTTCTTCGAAAACTTGCTGAAATGGTGATGGGAATGCGGTTATGTGTGTGTTTTCTGGAGAAGGAAACTGAGAGGGAGAGGGAGAGAATGAGTTCGTGTGTGTGTATGTATGTGTGTGAGGTTTTCATGAAATGAGAGTGGGTGATAGAGGTGGTGGTGTTTAGTGGAGAGGAGAGGAGAGGATAGGTGGAGAGGGGCGGCCGAGTATTTTGGAGTTTAGTGGGACTATTTTTGATTTAATTTTTATTGTATAAATGTTATTATGTAGTATAGTGTGTAGTATTTTAGATGGTAATTTTTAGTTAGTTGTTTAAGTATTAAGCATGATTCTAACCGTGAATGGTGTGTGAGTGCACACAATTTAATTGTTCAATTAAAATTAAATTTTGAAATGGACTAATTGACTTTCCCGGGACACTAAGTTACCCTATGCTAAGGCTAGATTTGACTAAATCATACAAAATGGCACATGAAACAATAAAATGACAATAATAGCAATAACAATAATATTGCTAATACTAATAATGATAATGATATTAACATTAATAACAATTGTATGGATAGTGATGCAGGAGGGGTTAAAGGTTAGGGTTATGACCTGGAGGTCGGTTGTTACAATAAATACCATTAATGCCGTCTCACAATCATTAAATCAGTCCTCATTGAATGAATGTGAGACATCAACTGGTAATGATGTTCAAAATCCTGAGTAAAACTTTTCAAACTTAGATCTATCTATGCAATTAGATGTGATTCCTAGGCTCAGGATACACAACACTCATCCAGTTGAGAACATCATTTGGGATGTCTCAGAAGGTGTGAAAACAAGAAGCCAGACCCACAATGGGAATGTCTGCTTGTACTCATGTTTTCTCTCTCAAATGGAACCAAAGAAGGTGGAAGAAGCCCTCAAAGACAACAATTGGATAGAAGCAATGCAAGAGGAGTTGCTTCAATTAAAGAGCCAAAAAGTATGGAACTTATGTCCATTACCACCTGGTCAGGTTCCTATTGGCACTAAGTGGGTGTACAGAAACAAAAAAGATGATAGAGGTTTGATCATCAAGAACAAAGCTAGACTTGTTGTTTAAGGATACACATAAGAGGAAGGCATAGATTACATAGATGTCTTTGTACCTGTTCTAAGACTTGAGGCTGTGCGAATTTTTCTTGCTTTTGCTGCATCCAAGAACTTCACAGTCTATCAACTTGATGTGAAATGTGCATTTCTATATGGGGATATCGACTGAGAAGTCTATGTGTGCCAGCTACCCGGATTTGAAGACCCACAGAATCCAAACTATGTGTGCAAACTTGATAAAGCTCTCTATGGGTTCCATCAGGCACCTAGGCTGTGATATAAGACACTGTCTTAGTTCCTTCTCAAGAATGGCTATACCAGAGCGAAAATAGATAAAACCTTGTTCATAAGGAAGTCTTGGAAGGATATGTTGCTTATACACGTCTATGTTGATGACATCAGATTTGGTTCCTCAAATGAACAAATGTGCAAAGACTTTGAAAGCATCATGAGGAAGAAGTTTGAAATGAGTTCCATGGGTAAGATGGATTTCTTTCTAGGAATTCAGGTGAAGCAGATGGAAGAAGGGTTCTTCATCAATCAATCTAAGTATGTCAAAGATATCTTAGAAAGATTTGAGATGATAGATTGTAAGCTAGTCAAGACACCTATGCCTAGAAATCATAATCTTAGTCCTGATTCCTGAGGGAAGGGACACTGATCAGCATCAGTACAAGGCAATTATTGGATCTTTGATGTATCTCACTACAAGTAGACTTGATATCATGTTTGCAACATGCATCTGTGGAAGATATCAGGCTTCTCCAAAGGTGTCTCACCTAATTTCTACCAAAAGAATTCTTAGATACCTCAAAAGAGCTCATAAATTAGGTATTTCGTATCCTAAGAATAGGGATTTTAACATCTGTGGTAACACTGATAGTGATTATGGTGGCTGCCACATCCATAAGAAATCAACATCAGGAGGATATCAATTTCTTGATGGAAGGATTAACTTTTGGCAATGTAAGAAGTAATCATGTGTATCCACAACAATGCTGAAGCTAAGTATATTGCTGCTGCAAGCTGTTATGCTCAACTGCTTTAGATTTAGAATCAGATGCTGGATTATGGTTCAACTTCATGGAGACTCCTATCCACAAAGACAACTGAGTGCCATTAATATCATAGAAAACCCAGTCAAGCACTCCAGGACAAACACATTGACATCAGGTATCATTTCATTTGAGATATTCATTAGAAAAATCTAATTGAGCTAATCAAAGTCAATTCAAATGAACAATATGCTGACTTGTTCACAAAAGCCTTTGATGAACAAAGATTTAAATATTTAATCCTAGCTATTGGGATAAGTAACATTAACTAGACTTTCTCTTTTGAAAACCTTTTAAAATGTGTCTTGTCTATGTTATCTAAATACAATCTAAGCCCTGTTGCCAGAAACGTTTTCAAAATTGTAAAAATTTTCTAAGTAAGAAATCTTCCGAAGAGAATTTTACCCTTGGAAGAGTTCTACATAACTCTTCTGAAGAGTAAAATTCCTTCAAGAACATTTTCTTTCTAAGAGTTTTTGGCCTTGGAAGAAATTTTGACTATCTCTCAAATTGTTTTCTGAAGATTATTAACTTAAATTCTCGGAAGCATTTATTGTTCTCGGAAGCAAATGTGGTTGTAAGCCAACGTTTGCCTTCGGAAACAAAATGCCTTCGGAAGAAAATTTTCGGAAACAAACTCGTTTGTCTTCGGAAGAGTTTTAACTCTCAGAAGAAATGTTACTGTGCAACAAAAATCTTTGGGCCCCACATTATTTTACTGTAGAGATAGTAATTAGCCGGAATTTTAAATCTTTTTCATCATATACTTCCCACCTACATCCACTTGAACCTCGAACCATCTTTTGTTAGGTCTAGATCTTTTGTATAGGTTTAGTGATGAATCATTTCTTGTAATAAACTTCTGTAATTCTTTATTATTTTGTAATGCATGAAATATATGTTAACCTAAATATTATTTGTGTTGATTTTATGTAATTGCAGGAAAATATCATACTTGGTCAATTTGGAAAATTGACTAAGTGAAAGAACTCCTGCGTATGAACAAATTGTTCCTCTATAGATGTTCTGTGAAACAAAGAACAAGGAATATACAACCATAGATCTTCTATGGAAGCTCAACATCTACTGAAGAACATGTTCTGAAGTCAAGTTGTTGCGGTTGCGGAAGAAGGAAGTCTGCTGTTGAGGATGAAGTTCAAGATCAAAGGATCAACTCCTACGGAAGACCAACTCCTATGGAAGACCAATTCCTATGGAATAACAAAACACTTGTATGATCTCAAATCATCAACCACATAAGACACTATTTATGTCAAGCAAATATTCCACATCATATCAATAATATTTATTTTGTAAAGTAAATCCCCTGCCGCTAAAAATAAGGTATGGATCCACACTTTTAGGAGAGTTTGTTAGGTTATTAAGGGAGATTGATACAACTATAAAGAGACATATTCTTAGTATCAAGATCAATCAATTAATCAATCAAGCAATCAATCAATCACTCAAGAAAAATAGCAAAACTGCAAGAACATCAAGAACATCATTGGAGATCACAAGATAACCAGAGCATCATAGCAATTGTAATCGATTGTGTTTTATAAAAAACAATTGAAACAAATCTTTTGTTGCATTATATTATTCTGCTTACAATTTGTTTTATATTTTATTTGTCGATTTCAATTTCACAAACAATTAAATTAAAATCAAATATTGATAATTCTGCGATCTTATTTGTTCAATCAAACTGGTAATTCCTGATTCGATCCTTGGATTCACAGGTGGTATTAGAGCCTTGTGCTCATTGATCTAGATTAATTGATCTATCAGTTTGATTATTTTAATTGGTTGTTTGTTTCGTCAAATCATCAAAAACTTGCTTTATCGATCATTATTCACTGTTCCATTGCTGATTAATTCGATTTGCATTAGAATCGGTTTTGATTCATGGATTTGTGTTATTGTTCAATTTCTCAAGGCTGTTTTAAACAAAAACCATCATCATCTAACATCATAATTTTCAAATTAACTGAGAATATATTGAGTGATTTGACTGATTTTGACGACAAATTCTTATTAATTTAGAGTGTGTTATGAAGTAATCCATTCACAACAGAAGTCATTAATTCTAAGGAATTTTTGTCTTAGTTGATTTGATATCAATATTATTAGTGATTTGATATTGCCGTGTTAGTGTGTTTGCATTGTGTTTCTGTCATAGGATATTAGATTAATTATAATTTTGATAATTAACTTCTATAATCAACATGAGCAATTAAGTGTTGGAGCTTATCAACCTCCGAAGTTGGATAACAAATCTGATTTCAAAAACATCGAAAATCTGATTCAGGAATCATGTAACTATACAGATTCTGATTTATGGGTGTCTATTTTGAAGGTCCTTACATTCACTGCTTTAGGAACTGAATATAAAGACAAAAATTAGCTCATAAGTTTGAAAATCTATCACCTGATGAGCCAAGAAAGTCAAAGTCGTCATTAAGGCCTATAGTATGTTACATGTCTTTACCAGAAGACCTACTGATCAGGTGTGAAGCATACAAGACAGCTAACTCATTATGAAAATTCTTCACACTTTGTGTGAGGGAAGTGATGAGATTATAAGCATCATGAAGGATACCCTCGTTCACAAAATTAGACATTCATCATATTCAGGTGAATCGTCCCAAATAACTCCATAGATTTATGCAACTTGTTACTGAAATGAATATTCTTGAATTGAAGTACAGTAATGAGGAACTGAACAAAAAGATGTTACATACCTTGCCTAAAAGTTGGACACAAACTGTGTCTATGTTCAAAATACCATTGATCTAAAGGCAATTGGACTAGATACTTTGGTAGCCAATATAGAAGCATTGGAGTTAGATGAGAAACAAGGAACAAGCGTGATAAAGCAATCAATAGCACCATAACAATTCAAGAAGAAGCCAAGGGTGTTAGAAGTGCTTTTATTTCCAATGAGATGATGGAAAGCTCTTGTGCTAAAAGTGATGATGAAGAAGAAGTAGTTTCTATGCAGCAAAGACTTTTAAATCTAGCTTTCAAAAGCAGTTCAAGCAAGAAAGTAAAAGGGAAAGCTGGTGATTCTAAAAGTTCAGCAGCAAAGGGATCATCAAACAACAAAAGAAAACAACAAATCTAAACCAATCACTGTGGTTCTAAAAACAGAGAGAAAAGAAAGCAGCATTTGTAGCATTCAGTTCAAGCTTTCAAGCTACTCGGTAGTACTCTGACTCCTGCTCACATCATCAACAAGACCTGGAAGAACTTCATCCTGATGAAGTGAAAGAGATGGAGCTACAATGGCAAATGCCCATGATTGCTTACAAGGCCAAGATGTACATGAGAAGGAACACAAGACTATCTGTGCAGGAAGAACAACAAAGATAGGTGTTGACAAATCAAAAGTGAGGTTTACAAATGCAATTTTATGGGACCACTTCTCAAGGGAATGCAACACACAACAGCAATCAACAACAGACACAAGACAAGCAAAACAAAGAAGCTTCAAGCAACCTCAGCTAACAAACTCATCCCCACCGCCACAGGTTCTTTAATAGGTACTAGAAACTCTAAAGAAAACTAGTTTGTTATTATTTTGCAGGATGGAACTTGTGATTGGAGCATGTATGAATAGGAAGTGCAAGAGGAAAATCATGCACTGATGGCAAACTTAGAAAACAAAATTCCACCCATGGAAAAAGAGGTAAGGGACAGGTTATGTCACCAACATGTGTTGAAGAGGTAGAGAGATACAGGGTCCATGCTTACTAATTAGCTGATAAAGTCAAAGAAACAATGATGTTTTAAATGTATCTCTGAAGAGAACATAAATGTATCAGGGTCAAAATCACTTCCTTGCAAAAGGATTTAGATAAACTTGTGTCTGAACATTATAATGTGAAAGCACAAGTTGAGCATGTGACCACCTCTTTAACCAAGTCCATGTCTGATCATGCATCTACTAAAGTGAAACTTCAGAGGTTCCAATTGTCATAACAGCAATATGAGAAACTGTTGAAACTTTTATATTGAATCAAAAAATAGGTATGTGTTGGGATGTAATGCTGTGGAAACCACAGTAAATGATAAATACACCACACTACCTGAGTCAATGACAAATAGTTTATCAAATCATTTTGTGTCAAGCACCAAAACTGAATCAAAAGTTGAAAATAAGAAGTGGTAAAATGGTGAAGATACTGAAATCAGTGAAATTGGTTCATCTGAATCAAAATTTTCAAAACAAAAAATCAGAATTTAAACTTTGACGACTATGATGATGTGGATGAGGTTTATACGCCTAATGAACAAGAATATGTGGGTTGGGTAAGGGAAAGAATATGGTAATTGAACCTATAATCCCAAAGTTCTTAAGGAGAGCAAGCTACCTTATCCCTAAAAACAAAGAAAATTGTTGAAGACCATCTACACAAGAATGGTCAGCTTAATGAAGGAATTTAGGAGCTCAACATAAAGCACAAAGTCAGTCAGCAAAAAGAACTACGAAG